>APFE031188088.1:0-15242 GCA_000404065.3 Pinus taeda
GAGATGACGGACTCGACATATATGCAGGAGGAGTAAAGACTCTAGGTGAAAAAGGAAAACGAGGTGGAGAAAAACCGACTGAGTTGTCCAAAAAGTTGGTCAACGAAAGATACCAAGTGGTAGCTCGAGGGGGACTGTAAAAAATAGATTGACGCTCTCTGAGATCGAGAGAAGGTATATCGTCTTCAAGATAAGAAGCGCGATCTGCTTCTGGGGTAATTTCTTCAATAGAAATCAAACCAGAGGGGAGATCTTCAGTAATGACTCTTTCTACCTTCGGTGAACCGGGAACACTGGAAGATGGAGTAACAAGTTCGGATATTTGAGGCTCTTCACCTATATCACTGGCAGATGCAACACTACCAGTAAGTTCAGAAACCTCAACCGCTTCAGGATCGTATCCTTCTTCAGGTGAAAGCAATCTAGTGCCACCAGGAGAAACAAGAAGTTTTAATCCTTCGAGACAAGGCCAAATTTCTTCAGGAGGTTCACCACTTAATCTACGGGCTTGCCTCAATAGATCGGCCACAGAATAACTTCAGGAGACTCGCCCCGAAGTCTACGGGAGCGTCTCGGTGGTTCAGCCACAGCTAAAGATTTTTAACTACTACACACGAAATCAAAGTAAAATCTCAAGAAAAACACCGAAGGTCACTAAAGAACCAAACAATTTTGAAACACACACTTAAAAATCTAAGGCGTCAAACCAATCACAAACAGTAACTTCCGGACCAAAAACACTAGTTGGTGATGAAATCCAACCTCGTAGGATTCAGTAAAGAAAGAGCGGGTGGAACAGTTACCCCGGCAACCTGCTTAATTAATAGACTGGACCAAGTTCCTCCACTTTAACCGTCTCGAGTGAAGTGAACCCCCCAGAAAATCCAAGTGAGTCTAGCCGACGTCTGCTCCAGGTACAATGGGATCTTCCCACCACCGTCACCTTGGGTAGAATCCTAAGATTATGGCCACTAAGTTTACCAACAGTAACAAATACACCTAGGGGAACAGTCTACACTCCGACAGCACGCAAGGGCAGAGTAACAAGCTCAATCCCCTTACCGGCTCCTTGACAATGGTCAATCCAAGGTTTACCGATAAGTGATTCCCTGGCTCCTCAATTTGAGGTTTACCGTTTGTAATACGTGCGTGTCTGGCGTCGTTCCCAATGAGGGAGGATTGATCCCCTCACTGGTTCGGACACGAGCTCGTGCTTCTCCTTTAAGAGGAGCTTTCCCAGAATACAAATGTAACAGCTGGATTTATTCTATCACAAGATAAGCTACTTGTTTGTTTTAATAGTCTTGGAGATTTAAGTACTCACCTACTCCAAGACACTAGCTCAATCTATGTTGGTGCTTCAGAGCCCTAGAAAATAAAAATTTCTATGTTAATTTTAATTTAAGCGTTGATTTTAATGGTTGTTCTTTAGGACAAAGGTGATGGAGATGAAACTTGATGGTGTATAGACTCGACTCCAATTCTCTAAAAAATGCACCTAAGATGATTTGATAACTTTTCCTTTCAATGAATGTTCTAATTAAGAGAGTTGAGAGAATGCAATCTTTTCAATAAACACAACTTCTCAAAAGACAATCAAAGAAACAATTTTCTTTTCTCTTTCAAAACACACAAAACAAGACCACTCTCTACTTAACGAAAAAACTCTTTTCTCTTTCAAAGATATCAAATGTTACTCTAAAACAAATATCGCAAAGGAGATCGTTGATATTTTCCTATTTTAACAAAAAGCATGTAAAGCTAATCTAATCAAAGCAATTGCAAGATCTAAGCAAATCTATGAAAAATCACTCAAAAGCGAAACAAAGAAAATGAATCTAACTTTTCTTAACAACTTAATCTAAGAAGCAAAAGCTTACTAGGATGATTCTTGGGGTGTTTTACTTGGAAATGATCGATCCAAGGACTAGTTTATGCAGAATCATGAACTAATCAAAACAAAACTCAATCTCTTTTTGTTCTTTTATAAAATGAAATTCGCAACTTTAATGAACAAGCTTATTGAAATTTTGCAAAAGAGACAACACAAAGGTAGGTTGCTCACGAGGGTAGATTTTGTGACTGGTCCGACTCCTAAGAAGACTGACAAAACCAGAGATATCTAGGGCTTTGCGACTTCTAAACCCAAAGTCACTACAGGACCAATATAAAAACCAAACCCTAAGGCTAAAATCTCAAGGAATTTCACTAAAACTTTCGACACTAATGGAAAAAGTATAGGTGAAGATTTTTGACAGTCAACCAGTGGATCTGGGCAGAAAAAACTAAGAAAAACAAATTCAAAAGGGAGAAACTGATAAAAAAGGGAAATTTTCTTAATTTTACCAGGGTACGCAGGCAACCTGTTTAACCAAGTGCGTGCACGCTCTGTGTACACAGATACAGTGCGTACAAGTACGCACTGTGTCTAACTCAGAGGGTGCGTACTACTGTAAAACAAAGAAAAACTAAGTTCTAATCTGACCCTAAGCTAAGCCACCCAAAAACACAGTCAAGCAACCAAAAAGCAAAAGAAGTAAGACTCTTTTCAGATCAAAGCAATGATTAAACGAAAAATCAAACCCAACAATGGATTCCCCAGTGGAGTCGCCAATTTGTCATGCAGAAAGAGTTATTTTTGCGGACAAACCTAACCTCCCCAGGAGTCTAAGACTCTCTAGTGACAAACAAACCAAACAAGAGCAATCCTTCTCTAAACACACATTATTCTATGAGAGATCAAGTGTTTTCCGATCTTACCTTAGATCCAACGCTTGTTGTAGCAGTCCAGCCTTGCTGATCCAGATGAGCTCCTCCTTCACTTTAAGACCTGCATACACTAACAAAGCAAACGATTACATAACACCTGAATATTCATCATAAAACAAAGCATATTCATCACATAGACCAAGGAGTACATGAAATAATTCATTAACAACAAATCATTGAGAAGAATGGACTTATTTGTATTAAGGAAACAAAAAAGGAACCATTACAACCTGAGCCTTGGTGTTGTGCAAGCTCCTCCCAGGGTCCAACAAGAGATTTCCTCTACTTTGACAAGCTCACCCACTCCCAATATGGCAACAAGGAAGGATAGTGATCTCTCCTCACAAGTCAACAATGGAAGTCCTAATTCCAGCAGCATTTACCCTTTAGAATGTTCAGCTTTCAACCTGCCCTCCTCTGGCCCAATGCCTGTATTTATAGTATTCTAGAGGAGGTTATTCAGTTCCAACATCAATGGGATACTCCCTCTTTTGGATGGGGTAGCTCCTCTCTTGATGGGATAAGCTCCTCTATCATAGGGATGCATGAACCATCTGGAGGCGCTCAAAACACGTCAAAACTCTTCTAGAAGGCTCTAGAAGTGACCACAAGTAACTTTTTAAAGATGAAACTCGCGCCTTTTGACCTTTACAGGGGTACGCACCCAACCTTTAGCTTACAGAGCGTACAAGTACGCAGGTACAGTGTATTTGGAGTGCGTACATGCAGGAAAGGTAGAGAGAACCTGCGTACCCAGAGATAAACATGTTTTTAAGTGACTTTCTCTCTTTTTGAAGTTTTGACATGAAGAGCAGAGGTATGGGGCTTGACAAGGAGGACAATATGGCTATTGATGGGGCCATATAAACTGCAGATAGTCATGGTGACAAATTTCAGTGTAACAGTAATTACATACAACCTTGTAAAATCCTGATCACTACATACTGATATAAACCTGCAGGTCCTCTAAGTCTTCCTTGAAGTCCTTTGTAAAAGTATCCTTAATCTACACCATGTCAACTTGGTGCCCTTGTCAATGAACAACTGAGTGTCTGCATTAAATGGAAAGTTAACTGACACCTAGTCAACTGCTTCCCCAATACTACTCTCGACAATTTCCTTTGATGTAGCTCTCTTGGAAGCCATGTTAACTATAAATGTTAGAGAGATGATCAACAACTGTTGTACATGGAGATAGAGAGGACACTCATGGAATGAAAATGTTAGTTTAAAACAAAAATCAACTTCAAGATCATGTCAAGCAACAAACTGAGCTAATGCTGGGAGAGATTACGTAATTTTGGTTCACAGAGGTGATTGGATTCTTGCTGGAACTGCACACTGCGTAGTACCAATAGTTCATGGGGGAGGCTTGCTGACTAGAATTGCGCAATGCACAGGTCAGTCTAGGCACAGGCTAGGAGAGAATCTGCATTGCATAGTCTCAATGGCTAGCACTAGGAGGCTGGCTCCTAGAACTATGTAGTGCGTAGTTGGAGTTAGGCCAGGGTAACCTTTCCACAGTTCCAGAAGCAAAGTAAGATGCCTTGATCTCCCAAAATGTAGTGCTGGCAAATGAAAGTGATATCCGAGAAAGGGAAGCCCAGATCTGCCCAAGGGGAGTGTGAAATTGAACAAACGTGAAGCATGGTGAGATGTTGAGTGAATATCTGACTAAATGATGATGCATGCAATTGAGAAATGTGCAAGAATCAATTGAACTAAAGGAAAACGAAGCATGTGGAGAGAGTCGCTGCAATGACGACCGCTAGTGCAAAAACTGTGTAATGCATGTGACACTTGGGAAAGGAAATGCAAAACTTGAAACAACACTTCTGCAAGCTAAAACAAGTTAAAATTCTAGCGATCATTTAAAAAAAAAAGTGAAACAATACTCTCAGAAGCTAAACAAACAAAAGTGACAGAAAAAAGTGACAAAAGACAAGAAAAGCAAGACTTACCTGGAAAAGTGATGTTGATCACACTGAAGGTTCCTTGATCTCCTCGGGAATGCTATATCTCCAAGATCGAATGTCCAAATGAGCTCTAGTAGCGTTGATTAAATAGATTTGGCAATTTAGTGTTTATGACGCGAAGGCCAAAAATCAAGGAAAAAGTAACACTTGGTGACATTTTCCAAAATAACTCAAGTGCCTCCTTTGGATTGCTAAAAATATATCCCTATTTTCTAGGGATGATTTTTTATTTTCTTTTTTTGGGAAAAGATGGCATGCATTTCCCAAAGAGATTGCATAGTTCTGTGAAGGATTGCACAAATCACTGGCTCATGCACTGAACAAATTCTACGCAATTTTTGGGCTGAGTGGCTATAGGATGCCTCTCATGCTTTGCACAATTTCCTAGTTGAAGGCTGGATGTCAACTAGATCTACGCAATTTTGGAGCTAAAGGCTCACTGTCAGCTTGAACTATGCAATTCCTAAGAGCAAGGTCAATTTCCCTCAAGGATTGCGTAGTTCTCTAAGGCAAGCCTAGAATAAGATGAAAACCAAGTCAAGAGAATGGCTTGTGGGTTAGATAGTAAACCAAGTAAGAAAACACAAGCCATGATGCAAAGGAGGAGGCTTAATCAAAGCACAAGTACCTGGGTCAGTGCAAGATGAGTTGCTATAATTTAGAAGGGAGGCTCCAAAATGAAGCATGGGCAAAATTTTGGAGGGTGTTTGTAGCTACTACAATAGAAAGATATGATGGAGGAAGTGTTGGAAGACAAAAGGCTAAAGGAATTCATAGACAAATATATTCCTAATCTATGCTCAAGATCTAGCAGAGTGGAGAAAGTGTGTGACAAAGGTGAGAAGGATTATCCTAGAAGGAGTTCGAGTTCATATTGTCTCAAACCCCCTTGATAAGGAAATTCCAATTGCAATGTGGAAGGCCTTGACATACCTATTCCAAAACTATAGTGACCACAGGAAGTTGGCATGGAAGGACAAGCTCAGAAAGATCAAGATGGATAAGGCAACACAATACCGAAGTACTTGAACAAGTTCACCCAATGTTGGGATGAGATTGGAAGTGTCGGTGTTATAGTTTTTGAAGATGATCTGGTGAGCCTACCACTTCTAGGATTTCCTAAGAGCTAGCACAACTACCAAGACTCATTTAATAGGAGGGAGAAGCTTCCAGAGTGGGAACGATTGTGGTTCGACTTGGTACAAGAAGAGATTCGGCGGAGTGCTAGAGATGGATCCTCATCCAAACAAGATGATGAGGAGAACTATGTGTTAGATGGAAAGGAAAAGAAAGGCAAGGGGAAGTCATCCCATTCAAAACTAGATTCTAGTAAGGCAGGCAAGAAGAATGACTTGTCGAAGATTAAATGTTTTCACTTCCATGATCTGGGACACTATGCCACAAAATTTTTGCACAAGAAGCCCGGAAAGAAGCCCTCATGATGAGCAGTGGGTGAATCCCTTGCTTCAAAATTCAAGCTATAATTCACCCTCATCACTTGCATGGTGACATCGATGATGGGTGGTGTGTGGTACGTGGATAATAGAGCCTCATTCTATATGATCTACAACAAAGAGTTATTTTGTGACTTGGAGGAGAAGGACCTCTAGATGCACATCGAGATTGGAGATGGTGGGAGGTGTAGCACGACTAAAATCAATACTGTTACCTTTCAGAGGGAGTCTAGTACTCCTCTCACATTAAAATATGTCATGTATGTTCTAGGGTTGAAGAAGAATTTGGTTTTAGTTTCCATGTTGGAGGACTGTGGCTACGATGTGATATTTAGCAAGGAAATTCTTTCTTTGATCACATAGCCTTAAGAAATGTGAAGCAAATTGGGGTTTGGGTGAAGAAACTCTACAAATTGGATGTAGAAGAATGCATTTCTTTGGGCACTAAAGAAGAGAAGGTGAAAAGTCAAGACATCGGTGAGTTGTGGGATAGAAAATTGGGTCACTTTCACCACATAGCTTTAAAAATCATGCAGCAAATTTCTACAAGACTTCCCAAGGGCACACTAGAGAAGAGAGACACATGCAAAGGGTGTTAGTGGGGATGTACAGCAATTCTTCCTTTCATGATAAATACAGTCGAGCGCAAGTAATCCTTGATCGAGTTCACTTAGATTTGTGTGGACTGTTCTCAATAGCATCCATGACCAAGCACATGTATTATGTAATATTTGTTGATTATTTTTCTCATAAGTACTGGATTTTGTTCAATGCAAAATAGAGATCAGACATTCACTTATTTTTGTGAATTTAAATCACTTGAGGAGAAAGATACTAGTAGGAAAGGGAAAGCTCTCAAAAACGATAAAAGTGGAGAATATCTGTTGAATTAATTTAAGAAATTATGTGCATCAGAAGGCATTCAACAGGAGTTAATAGCACCTCATCACCCACAGTAGAATGGGGTGGCTGAAAACAAGAACAAAATTATTATGGGAGTTACACTAGCAATGTTACATGATCAAGGCCAACTGTTCCACTTGTGGGTTGAAGCATGCAACACAATTGTTTATTTGTAGAACAAAATCCCTCATCGAATTCTCAAGATGAGTACCGCTAAAGAAGTTTTTCAAGTAAGAAACCAGGTGTGGCACATTTCAAGATCTTTGGTTCATCAGTCTACTGTCATGTTACCAATGATTCATGAAAAAAGTTAGAGCCAACAACTAATTTGGACATATTTTTAGGGTACAATGACAGACGTCATAACTATCAGGTGTACTTGCCATCTAACATGATGGCAATGGTTCGTAGAGATGTGAATTTCAATGAAGAGAATACCATGAGATGTTCTCTTGAGAGGGAGCTTTAGTTACATGCAGATGAAGAGATTTTAGCTCCAAAGGAGGAACCTCAGGATGATGTGGAGAAGCCACATTCAGAGGAGTAGAGAGTGGAAGCACCCACTCATGTAGAGAATTCCAGGGATTGAAGGAAGTGCACTAGAGAGGCTGACAGATTGATGTATGATGCTAGAGAGAATGTGGGAGCACCCACATCATAGTGTAGGTAGAGGAGGTCACCATATCGGTACACTAGCTACATGGCTCTGATGAGCGAGGGTGTGGAGGTTGAACTATCCTCATTTGAGAAAGTAGTGGAGAAACCACGGGTTGATGCCATGGTTGAGGAGTATGACTCCATTATCAGAAACAATTTTTGCGAAGTAGTCCCAAGACCAACAAACAAGTCGGTGGTGAGTTCTACATGGATTTACAAGGTAAAGAAAGCAACAAATAGGAGTGTGGAGAAACAAAAGGCTAGATTTGTGGCCAGATGATTCTCTCAGGTGAAGGGAATTGATTACGATGACACCTTTGCTCTAGTAGAAAGGTACTCATCTACTAAAATATTCTATCATTTTCAACGCAGATGGGATGGAAGATATATCAGATGGATGTGAAGACAACATTCCTCAATGATATGATTGAGGAAGAGGTGTATGTTGAGAATCTAGAAGGATTTGAGACCTTCAAAAAAGAGTCACATGTGTGTAGACTCAAGAAACCACTGTATGGACTAAAACAAGCACCTTGTGCTTGGTACAACAGGATTGACAACTATTTCACTGGGTAGGGATTCACCAATAACGAAGTAGATGTGAACCTTTACCATATCATGGTTGAAGGTAAATTGTTGATTATACTATTATATGTCGATGATTTTATTCTAACAGGTGATGAGAAGCTGATAAAATCTTACAAAGAAGATCTTGCAAGAGAATCTGAGATGAAGGAGTTGGGGCTCATGCATTACTTTCTTGGTATGGAAGTATGGCAAGGAGATGAGGAATTGTTTGTCTCTCAGGGAAAGTATGTCAATGAGATATTGAATAAGTTCAACATGGAGAGAAACAAACCCATGGAGACTCCTCTAGTAGGTAATTGGAGGAAGGAATATGCTACATCAAGCGAAGTAGTGGAGGCTACTATTTATAGACAACTTGTGGGTTCACTTATGTATTTGGTGAATACATGACCAGACATGTGTTTTGCAGTTAACCAACTTAGTCAAGCCATGGTTAAGCCAACCAAACTTTACTGGAAGGTAGTTGAACACGTGTTGAGATACCTCAGAGGCACCACTCAATTTGGTCTTTAGTACAAATTGATAGAGGGAGTGAAGCTTCAAGTCTTCATAGATGAAGATTATGCAGGGAGGCCATCTGACAGGAAGAGCACATCAGGGGGAATCTTCAGTATTGGGTCAAAAACAGTTTCTTGGTACAACAGGAAGAAGAGATCAATTGCACTCAGTTCAGTAGAAGTAGAGTACATGGTTGCTAGGTAAGAAACTTGTGAGAATATCTAGATGAGGAAGATCCTTGTTGGGTTATTTGGTTAGCAAATTAATTGTACAGTGATTTATTGTGATAATTAGAGTTGTATCAAACTCTTTGAGAATCATTTTTTCATGATCGATCCAAGTATATCGACATCTAGTATCACCATCTATGAGATTTTGTGTAGAGGAGAATCATGTTGCTGAAGTACATTCCTATAGAGGAGCAGGATGCAGATATTTTGACCAAGGCTTTGTCAAGATGAAAATTCGAGTTTCACAGAGGCAGGATCAGGGTAGTAGATAACGTGAAAATGTCTAAATAGAAATCCAACTGCAGTGATTAATATTATTTGTTCTAATTATTATCTCATAAATAAGTTATTCATAGAGTTCTTACAGAAAATATCTAAATATATTCTACTGAAACCTTCACAATTAAAATATTGCAGAAAGTAAATGCAAAGAAAAATAATGGTACAAATACAATCAAAATGACACATTTATTTGTGGACAATCATCCCCGGAAAAACCCAATGTGGGAAATTGGTGCAGTAGATGAGGGTTTCTTTATTATTCTTTAGCAAAATCTCATGTACAAGTTACAACCAGCAAAACAAAAGTGACAAAATTTACAGACGCTTCTTAACAAATCTCTGATCAAGGAGAAGTACTCCTCTTCCCTTTGAGTCCTTCTGCGTCCCTCTACGTCAATTTTTCGCACGTTGGACCATCATCAAATTGCTCATGCAGTCCCATCCTCTGTGTTGCCTCTTTCTGCATCAACCTACTTCTCCGCTGTCTCTCCCTACTCTGCGTCTTCTTGCCCTGCACTCTTGAAAGATGTTGATGCCCTCTCTTCCTTTCTCACCTACAACTCTCCGTCTGATTTGATTTTCTCTTGTTGAACTTCAACTAGTGAGAAAATCGATCTTACTTGGGTAACTGAGTATCTATCTCTGGTGTGTTCTCCAAGTGCCCATTAAGCCTCCTCTTATACTCCTCTCGTTGATGAATCAACAACCCAGATTAGATCCTAATAAATGGCTAGGATTATATTGACTTGTCCTCTGTCTTATTCTAGAAGTTTCACCCATAGTTTAGATTAATACCCATTAATTATTTTAATTTCCTATGTTTAGCCTTAGGGTCCCATAAAAAATAATTAACTATTTTAATAAAACTGCCTTCGAGTGGAATTTCCCTAAACTATTTATGGGCATTGGAGAATGCATGTGTCTAAGACTCCCTACAAAATTTAAAACTTAGAGACATCTGACGCTACCAAAAATCAACAGATAATCCCTTTCTTGTTGAGAGGGAGTGTCGAAAATGCAACAAGAAAATCCTATTTTAATTTGTCCTTGAATTAAATTTGGAATTAAATTGTAATTTTGATTCGCATAGAAACTTGTAATAGTTAACTATGTTAATTTGACTTAGTTGGCTCAGTGAATTCAAGTTGGGAGTCTAAATAGAGTAATGTAGAGTGTATCGTACTTTTTAGGAGAGTTGGTTGAATTTATTTTTAGTTGTCATTATTTAATTCAGTTTAACTAAGTTAAAGTGAGTCAAACTAATTCCAGCTGATGGACGAATTAGTGGGAGATCCAGTAGTGGGGTGTAATTGACACTAATAAGCCAATAAACTAAAGATTCACTCACATTAACTCCTGCATGTTAGATTAGAAAAGGACCCAGTTGAGATTGGAGTTTAGGGACAATGTACTATCAGTTGTATAATCATATGAATTTTATAGGTGGTGCATGTAATCATAGGATTTCCTATGAGGATTGCAAAATTCATATTTATGGAATTTCCCTATTAAATATGGGCTAATTCCCTAGGAAACTCTGTATGGAAATAGGAGCTTGGAAGACAACATATTTTTCAAAGTATTGGCTTGAGGTGGTTTGTGAAGAAGTGAGATAGATACATATAGTGCAGAGGTTGCTCAGGCTTAAGAAAAGCATTGTAATCTTCTCATATTTTCTGATTAATGCAATGAACAGATAGCAAGGTTTTTTAGCTATGGCTTTCCCCAAAAAATTATTGTGTTATGTGTGATTTAATTCTTTCTCTTTTATTATTTGTGATTTCATCGATTAATTATTGTTTCTACTGATGAGTAGAGTAGATTCAAGTCAATTTTTTAGCATATTACAATCTACAGTTTGAATATAAAAGGAATTTCTATGCCTTCCAGATGGGTTTTTCTCCCGAAAGGGTTACTCAGAGAGCATATATTGTTTCTTATGTGTGTGTGTGAGAGCTTATTTTTTTATTCTTTACTTTTCTGCATAATTTCCATTCGCATGCATGCACTAATTACAGTTAAATATACAAATATGTAATTTTAGTAAAACTATAATAGTGTAAAATTTTAGTATTTTAGTATATTATTATGAGATCTGTTGTGAAGAAATCCTGTGGAATATCCACAATAGTTTAATCAAAGCACAATATTTCAATAAGAAAGGGACATGCTATATCAACCCAAGGCATACGTAAATGTAATGACAATTAGATACTTGATTCAAGAGCTTCACATCATATGACTCCTTGTAAGTCTTGGGATCAGACATTATAAAAATGATGCATGGGTGCATTACTAATGTGCTCCCAGTCCTTGAAATTTATGCAAATTTATTTTCCATTTATTAGATTTGTCATTCTGGTAATGGGATAACTGTAGAGTTTTTGTCCAAATGAAGTAGTAGTTAGAAAGCTACATGATCTTACAGTTATTGTTTCTATTGGAAAAGTTGATCATGCCTCTAGATTATATAAGGTTGTCTGCTTCGAGCCTTCTTCTGCTTCTTCTTTAATAGCTCATGTTGATTCATTGAGTATGCTTTGGCATGAAAACTTTAGTTATCTTAATTATAGATATTTGCAGCAGATGTAAACTCAAAATTTGGTTTTAGGTCTTCCTAAGATTTCATGTATTGATGGAGTATCTGTAGGTTATTCCCTTGGAAAATAACATAAAGATCCCCTTCCTAAAGGGAAAGGCTCAATGGTTAAAGAACCTCTTGATTTGGTGCACAATGATCTAATGACATTTTCAACTCCTTCTTTTTGAGTGGCAAAATATGCATTAACTTTTATTGATGGATTTTCATGGTACTCTTGGGTTAATTTTCTCAAGTACAAGAGTGAAGTATTTGCCACCTTGAATACATTTAAAGCACTTGTTGAGAAAAAATATTCATGCTTCATTAAAAAGATACACACAGATAATGGGGGGAAATATGTCAGCAAGGAATTTTAAATTTTTGCAAAGAAAATGACGTTCTTCATCAACATTTTGTTCCCTACACCCCTCAGAAAAATGGTGTAGATGAATGAAAGAATAGAACACTTAAGGAGATGGTTAATTACATGATTCATCCCAAGAACTTGGCACCTACTTTTTGGGATGAAGCGATTAATTGTGCTAATTACATTCAAAACAAGATGCCTCATAACGTAGGTCAAAATATAACTCCAATGGAAACTTGGACACATGAGAAGCTTGATGTGTCCTTTTTCAAGGTATTTGGTAGTCCTTCTTGGGCATTTATTCCAGATGAAAAATGCAAAGCCCTGGAAAATAAATGTCAACAATTGATATTTGTTAGTTATTGTGAGGACATGAAAGCTTATTGACTCCTTGATCCTAACTCAAAGGAAGTTTTGTTTCGAAGAGATGTTCATTTTGATGAAAATATCAGTCCAGGATCATCTTATTCCCCTACTACCTCATCTTCAATTGTTGATTATGGTTCTAATATTTGTGATGCATTTATAAATGTGCAAGTAGATGAAATTTCTACTGAAGATCCTCAACCAGAAGAAAATCTTCCATGAACACCTATAGAACCCGTATAGGATCAACCTATTCTAGATAATTCCTTGAGGAGAAGTCTTTGTAATAGAAATAACCCTGATATATTTGGCTATGATGCAATTGATTTCAATTATCTAGTCTCAAATCAACCACAGTATGTAGATATCTCTCTTTTAAGTCATGCCATTTCAGAGGACCCGTAACAATCTTTTGATGCTCTTGGAAAACCTGAGTGGGAAGCTACCATGATAAAGAATCATACTTGGGATCTTATTTCTCTTCCAAAGATACACAATTTTGTCCATTGCAAGTGGGTTTATAGAACCAAATATACAACGGATGGATCTGTAGACAAACATAAAGCACGTCTTGTGGCTAAAGTATTTTCACAGGTTGAAGGAATTGAATATTTTAAGACTTTCACTTTTGTTGCCAAGATGGATTCTATTCGTCTGGTGCTTTCTCTTGCAGCCTCCCAAGGATGTTCAATTTACCAAATGGATGTTAAGTGTGCTTTCCTACATGGTGATCTACATGAGGAGCTTTACATGGAACAACCCTTGGTTTTGTGCAAGATCCTTCACTTGTCTCTAGGCTTAGGCGATCTTTATATGGTCTCAAAAAATCTCCTAGAGCTTGGTATGAGAAGATGCATAGTTTTCTTCTTTCTTCACTGTTCATTTGTTTTCAGTTTGATCCAACAATCTACACTAAGAGACATGGCTTTGATTTATCGATTCTAGTTAAATTGTGTGTGGATGATCTGATCCTCAAAGGAATTTTTTCATCTATGATTTAGAATGTTAAGGAAGCATTGATGGGAGAATTTGCTATGACATATCTTGGTATTCTACACTACTTTCTTAGATTTTAGGTTCACCAATATTCAAAAGGAATCACCATCTTCAAGTAGAAATATGCTTTTGATTTACTTCAACATTTTGGCATGGATAACTGTAAGCCTTCTCCTACTCCTTTTCAATTTGGTGTTATTCTTACTACTAGTTGCACCACTCTTAGGGTGGATCCTACATTGTATCGCAAAGTTGTTGGTAGTCTATTTTATTTGACACACACTAGACCTAACATTGCTCATGTAGTTGGGTTGGTCTCTAGATTTTCTCAGGATCCTCATCGGAGTCACTGGAAAGTAGAAAAGCATATTCTCAAATATATTCAAGGAAATTCTAATTTTGGCATTCAATATACTATTGGTTCTCGTGAGCTTGTAGGTTTCACTAATTCTAACTAGGCTGGATCAATGGATGATTGGAAATCCACCTCTGGATTTGTTTCTAGTCTTGGTTCTCCTCCTATTGCTTGGTCCTGCAAGAAACAATCAACAATTTCATTATCTAAACCAGAAGCTGAGTATAGAGCTGCAATTCTCAGAAGTCAAAAATTTCTTTGGTTGTGACAGTTATTGCTTGATTTTGGCATTCAAAATGATCAATCTACTCCCTTATGGTGTGATAATCAAAGTGCAATAAAATTTCTAGAAATCCTGTGGAGCATCAATGGAAAAAACACATTGAGATTCATTTGCACTTCATTCACCAACCTATTCAAGATGATGTTCTCAGCCTGGATTGTGTACCTACTGAAGAACAAATAGAAGATTTTTTTACAAATTCCTTGACTTCACCAAGGTTTCTTCAGTTAAGACATATGCTTGGAGTAAAGGAAGTTGTCCTTGAGGGGTAATCTTGAGTCCTCTTTTCTTTATCTCTTCATTTTCTTTCCTTCTTTCTTTCGTATGAAATGGTGTACATGGGTACCTAAAAAGGCGTAGTTGTCGGGACCCGTTCTTTGTGTTATTTTTTCTTTATTTTCCTCCCTACATTTTGCTTATGGGGGGTGTTAACAAATATTGAAATTGGTAAGCTTACATAGCGATTTTATCAACTGTGTTGTTAGTGTTATCCTTATCTATTGAGTCATAAATCTTATCTTCTAGCTATCGTAAGAAGCCTATATTGTTCCTATAAATTAGGTTCATATATAGCATATTTTCTCAAGCAACAAAGTGTGTTTTATTTCTTCATCTTGTGCTCTCTTGGTAGAAGAATTGTTTAGCTTTGCATCCTTGGGTATTTTTTATACTCTTTCTTCCTTTACATTTGCCCGAAGAAGTTGAAGTTGATCATACAAAATATCACAAGATAATCACAAAAGTGTCCCATACATTTTGTTTAAAAAAAGTTTCCAATTCAAAATCTTTAAACAACTGCTCACAAAAATTTCAAAGAAGTAAAACTTAAAAATTTTGTTGTTTAAAATGAAAAACTAAGAAATGTAAAATAATTTATATATACTTTTTAGTTATTGTTAAATAATTGCCATATATCTTTATCCAATACCAATTTAAC
>APFE031188089.1:0-17037 GCA_000404065.3 Pinus taeda
AATAACCCATAAAGAAGGCACAAGGGAAGACATTACTACCTAATGAGAGTGTGCAATGTGCTCAACCATGAGATATGGGAAAGGCTAGTGTAGTTTGATTCCACAGTGGCTGTTTGTAAGAATATATTATGCAGTTCATTGAGGTAAGTAGTAGAAGGTAAGTCACTTTCCTTAAGAGATATTAATGCAATGTGAGAGGGAGGAGACATTCTATGGTGTAGTTTGATTTTGCATAGGGCCTCTAAAAATTATCCATGCATTATACGAGGCAGGATCGCTAAAAAATAAATGTAGTAAGTCGATACAAGCCAGAGGCATTAGGCGACTATGCTTTGAAAGTTTTGAATGTGCATCCATAAGAGATGACCTTAAGAAATACTTAGTGCACAAGTCTATGAGGAAAATATCTAATTGATGAGGCTCATGGATAGGCAATGCTCATCACTTAGTGAAGGATTTAAGCTTTCATAACTTTCACTAGGCAAGAGAACCAAGAAGAGCTCCAAAATGGCTAAGTGTGGGACTAGCAGAGTAAGAGAGGAAATGCTTCCAAACTAGAATCAAACATGGATCACACACATGAATGCCATTGATATAAGCTAGGAGAATGCACAATACTCAAGAACAACAATCACACCTTGAAACGACAACAAAGTGACACATATTTTTAAGTGCAACAATTAAAATGCTACATTATGACACTTAGAATACACATTGCGACACAGGTGTCAACTGTGACTAGAAAGTGTGCTGAGCTACAAGAATGTATCTAGTGCATATTCTTATGATATGTAGGACCATATAATGCAACATAGTGCATTAGAATTTCCTATACTTATGTGCAAAGGTGTGACAGATACATGAGAGAAACCAACTAAAAGTGACACTTGCGTTAGTAAGAAAACGTGAAAATGACACTTGCAAACTCTAAGGAAATTGAAAGTGACACATGTGAGAGTGAAGGTAACATGAAAAATATGCTTATTAAATTGAACACAAGCAAAAATGAAAATTGAAAATGTTAAAGTGACACTTACGAAAGCAAAGCTGCAAAAAAGCGACAGTTGGGAAAACTCATCGAAATAGAAGTACAATTGCAAGCAAAGTGAGGGATACTATCAATGGAGAGTGCATATTGAATGTTAGCATGGGTTCAACATTGCGCAGGCACTATATTGATGTACTGCACTATTCTTGTTCAATCTTGCATAAAGGAAGTGTGTTTATGAAATCATCAAGGGTTGAACATGTGTGAGCAAGTGACATCAACACTAGAGTTTTAGAAGAAGACTTTAAAAATTAACAAACAACAATCGACCATGAAGTGAACATGGAATCAAATATCGTAAAAACCTTAGTTGTCTCTAAAAATTAAGTGTAGGCAAAATTTTGGAGGGTGTTAATTGTAGTGTCAAGAAAGGTCTAAAATATAAATTAGAATTAAGATGGCGATTTTACAAAATTGATGGGATTTTTGATGGATATGACCACACTGATTATAGTGAAATTTCTGTAAATAACGACTATGGGATTTTTTATTGATTTGAACACATTAATTATAGTGTAGTTCGTGTAGAGTATGACTATGTGTTGGGTTCGAATGTAGATGAATTTGGGGACATGATTAGTTTTGATGTTATGATGATATTGAGTATTAGTTTGAGTTGAATGCAAATGAATTTGGCGATAAGATTAGTTTTGATGGATATGAAAATATTGTGTATGAGTTTCCTTTAAATACAAGATAAGAATATGAAATCATTATTCTTGATGATGATAATTTCAACAGCGGCACTCCTCCTGCATCAAAATCTGCAATTGAAAGTTTTCAGTATTATTGCACTTGTGATTTTTGAATTTTGGATACAAGTTAGTTTTTAAAAGAAAATTATTTGATTTTTTTGAGTTTATTAATGGTGTGAGAGGTTTACTCTAAAACTCAATATTACTAATAATATTATTAGAAAGACTACCAGAAAGATGTGTAATGTTTTTTTATTTTTAACATGTATTTTTTAAAATAAAAATAAATTATTATCTAAATAAAAAATAATATTCTTTTTTTTCATAAATAAATGGCTATATATTTGGTTAGTTTTAATTAAAAGAATTACAAAAAGTCAATAATTCCATTTCCAATGAGTTAGTTTTATTAGTTATTTCATTTTTCCATATGTAGTAAATAGGTTCCATTTGGGTGTGTTCAACCTGACACTTTTCCCTTTTATAATTAAATTATTTTTCTCTAAAATAAAAACAAATATGTTATATTTTTACATGAGCTTGAGAGATATGCTTTAAAAAAGTCTTTCAATACAATATTTATCCATGTTAACTAATTAAAGCTAAATCAAACCCTGTCCATTGGATCGTTCTAAGAATAAGATTTCCAATAGTAGGTGGAAATCTGAAAATGGATCTCTGGATCTGAAGTTAGAGAAGATTGAAGATAACCTTTGATAGCCACAAAACAAAGAGGAAAAGACCAAGGCGAGGCTAATCGAAGTCGTAGTTTCCTAAGAGCAGTGACAAGGGAAAATATAGAGCAACTTGTGATCAGAGATCACCGATATCAACGATCACAAATCACAGAGGCCCTTAGCCCATAGTGTATCGCAGATTGGAGGTCCCAATAGTCAAGTAAATCGATGATCGGTGGGTCTAATGTACCATTCTTAAGGAATTGTGGAGGAATACCTTGATAGTGTTAAAGCAACAAGGGAGGGCCGATGTCAATTTACAAAGGAAATCAAGTGAAAAACCATAGGTAGGCGGGCCTTTCCTCTCTCCCCCAGGGGGCCACATGGTGGAATATCAGTATTGAAACCACTTGCCAATGAAGATCACCCATGACAAGGAAAAATCAGTATTGAAATCATCTATACTATCTCTACCTAGCTCATGGAGGAAGCTGCTTGTGATAGGCTGATGAAAGGAATGTGAAGGAAGGGCTTTAGCAAGAAGGTGCAGTTGAGCTCAAAAATGGCTTACGAAAGCACCAATTTTCATTAGAACTGTGCAATGCACTATGAGGAGGATTTCTTCAAGATCTATCACAGTGGGTAAGTACAAGGATAAATGTGATGAGCCTATTGACTAAGATTACACAATACATAGGGTTGAAGGGAGAGGAATATAATGACTGCTTAATTTCACTTGAAAGTGACTAATAAGGGGATCTAAGACTATGCCATGTACATAGGATGCAAGGTAGGACAAGTCTTGGGCATAGTGCACACTTACAAGAGACAATGCAATATGACTATTCATTCAGGGTGCACTGTGGATTGGGAAGGAGAGACATGACCACAAGGAGAGGGAATAACCCATAAAAAAGGCACAAGGGAAGAAATTACTACCTAATGAGAGTGTGCAATGTGCTCAACCATGAGATATGGGAAAGACTGGTGTGGTTTGCTTCCACAGTGGCTATTTGTAAGAAGACATTGTGCAGTTCATTGAGGTAAGTAGTAGAAGGTAAGTCACTTTACCGAAGAGATATTTAATGCAATGTGAGAGGGAGAAGACATTATATGGTGTACCTTCATTTTGCATAGGGCGTCTAGAAATTATCCATGCATTCTACAAGGTAGGATCGCTAGAAAATAAATGCAGTAAGTTGATACAAGCAAGAGGTATTAGGCGACTATGCTTTGAAAGTTCTGAATGTGCAGCCATAAGAGATGACCTTAAGCAATACTTAGTGCACAAGTCTAGGAGAAAAATATCTAATTTATGAGGCTCATGGATAGGAAATGCTCATCACCTGGTGAAGTATTGAAGATTTCATAACTTGCACTAGACAGGAGGACCAAGAAGAGCTCGAAAATGGCTAAGTGTGGGACTAGTAGAGTAAGAGAGGGGAATGCTTCCAAACTAGAATCAAACATGGATCGCACACATGAATGCCATTGATATAAGCTAGGAGAATGCACAATACTGAATAACAACAATCACACCTTGAAACGACAACAAAGCGACACATATTTTTAAGTGCGACAATTAAAATGCCACATTATGATATCTAGTGCATATTCTTATGATATGTAGGAACATATAATGAAAAATAGTGCATTAGAATTTCTTGTACTAATGTGCAAAGGTGTGACAGATACATGAGAGAAACCAACTAAAAGCGACACTTGGAGGCGAGTGAATCTCTCGACCTTGCCCATCCCAATTCTCTAATCCCTTCATGACCTTCTATTATTTTGTGATTGTTGACAAGCCATGGGAAAATTTTAAAATATAATATTATTCAAATAATAAATAATCATAAATATTAAATTATATTTAATAAATAAATGATATCAACCTTAAATTAAAGTTATATAAAGACATGAACTTATTTTTTTTAATAATAATCTATTATCTAAAAGAAAATTTAAGCCCAAATTTCATTCAATAAACAAATTCAGAAGCCACTAAAAGTAGTTCCCAATGATACAAAAATTAAAAAGTAGATTCCATTATCAGCCTTTTAGTTTTGTCTTTGATCTCCATCTACATTTGAGGGCAGCTAATATCGGCATGGTGGACAAACATTGCTAATGCCAAGTTACTTAATGATGCATTCAATGTGATAAAAGTGATTGCATGGTAGTATTTTCGATTCATCACCAACACCTATCTTTTTTGTGCAAATACAACAACATGCATCTGCACTTTCAATGCAGATTACATATGTAGGTAAATTTTCAATTGCAGATTTCGATGCAGGAGGATGGCCGCTGTTGAAATTATCATCATCAAGAATAATGATTTCATATTCTTATGTTGTGTTCAAAGGAAACTCATACACAATATCATCATATCCATCATAACTAATCTTATCGCCAAATTCATTTGCATTCAACTCAAACTCATACTTAATATCATCATATCCATCAAAACTAATCATGTCCCCAAATTCATCGACATTCGAGCCCAACACATAGTCATACTCTACACGCATTACACTATAATTAATGTGTTCAAATCCATCAAAAATCCCATAGTCGTCCCTTACAGAAATTTCACTATAATCAGTGTGGTCATATCTTTCAAAAATCCCATCAATTTTCTAAAATCGCCATCTTAATTCTAATTTATATTTTAGACCTTTGTTGACACTACGATTAACACCCTCCAAAATTTTTCGTACACTTAATTTTTAGAGGCTACTAAGGTTTTTATGATATTTGATTCCATGTTCACTTCATGTTCGATTGTTGTTTGTTAATTTTTAAAATCTTCTTCTAAAACTCTAGTGTTGATGTCACTTGCTCACACATGTTCAACCCTTGATGAGTTCATAAACACACTTCCTTTATGCAAGATTGAACAAGAATAGTGCAGTACATCAATATAGTGCCTGCGCAATGTTCAAACCATGCTAACATTCAATATGCACTCTCCATTGATAGTATCCCTCACTTTGATTGCAATTGTACTTCTATTTCGATGAGTTTTCCCAATTGTCGCTTTTGTGCTCCTTTGCTGTCGTAAGTGTTGCTTTAACATTTTCAATTGTCATTTTTGCTTGTGTTCAATTTAATAAGCATATCTTTCATGTCACATTCGCTCTTGCATGTGTCACTTTCAATTTCCTTAGAGTTTGCAAGTGTCATTTTGACGTTTTCTTACTAACACAACCATAAGGGTATTTATGCAAATTGTAGATTGAATGAAATGGTTTGAGAGAAGTAATAGAAATTCATGAAGGAAATGATACATCTAACTTTCAAATTAAAAATGAAATATTATCTAAATAGAAAATAATGTTCGTTATCATAACAAAAAATGATTGTTTATAAAAATTGAGTATGTATATATGGTTAGTTTTAATTAAAAGCGTTATAAAAAATTAATAATTCCATGCTCAATATGGTAGATTGATTAGTTGTTGTGTAGATTGGTATATAGCACATGTGTAGTTCCATTTGTGTTCAACCTGGAGTTAACACTTTTTATGATGATTACAATACTCCAAGTCGAACACACATGAAAATACAATGTTTACTATAATAATGAAAAACAAAAATAAATATATGTACTTGGTTAGTTTTGATTAAAAACATAAAAAATATGAAATAATTAAAACAAAAGAAAATATCTTATAATTTAACTTGAGTGTGAGGGAGATGTATAATTCTTTATAATTTTAAAAAATATTTCAATAAAACATTTAAAAAATATTATTTGAGTATCCATGTTAACTAATTTATTTCAATATCAATTTCATATCACACACACAATAATAGTCAAGGAAGAATTTCTATTGGGGATCTGAATTTGAATGAACGCTACTGTGAGACATGGAGAACTTTCACAAAGGCTCTACTTATTTGGAGCATATCCCCATTTCGTGTTTATACCCCTAAGCTCGGTTATATTTAGCTTATGGTAATAAGGCTTGACAATATCACCAAATGATAGTGGAAGAAAGTTTGGAAGGCCAAATTCCCTACAAAATCTAAGCTCTTTATGTGGTGTATAATTGAAAAGAAAGCCACAACTTGGGACGCTCTTAGAAAAGATATCTGGAAAGTCCTAGTTGGTGATCCTTGTGTAAGAATACAAAAGAATATGCCATGCACATTTTCATGACTTGCCCTTTTTTTAACAGGTTTCGAATATATGTAAATAGGTTGTAGTACACTCAAGGTATTGTGTTGGGGAGAAGACAAATTGACTCTCAAATCCGTCATGCGTTTCCTTCAAAACTACACCCCTAGTTTTGTCCTTGGGTGTGTCGCTGGCTCAAAATAGAGCCATATTCCAAGAAAAGCCTTCAATTGTTTAGCACTCTGTGGCTAAAGCCATGCCTATTTTAGCTCATTTCTCTAAGAAAAAGGGGCCAACCCTCCTAGAATGGTAATTGTAGAAAATATTGAACATCCTTACCCTTGGTATATTTTTGATGGTGCATCAATTAACTCCGAACAAAACAATGGTGGCGGCTTTATCCTCTTCATTTTAGTCTCTCATTTTTTAAAGTAAAAATGGGGTTAGGCCCTAGATCCAATAATAAGGATGAACTCCTAGGTTGCAAGAATTTGCTCCTTTTCGCCTTAGCTAAATAGTGTACTCATATCCAAGTTTTTGGGGATACCACGCTGATCATCAATTGGTTAAATGACTTTTAAATTTGGAGGAACATTTCTCTCATGTCCATCTTTGATGAAATTAATATGTTGATGCAAAAGATATTTTATAGAAATTCTATCAATGGTGGTAGAGCTCTCATAGGTCACAAAACATCATGATGACATCACCCGTCCTATATTATTTCATACGCCTATTCATCATCTTCACACAAGGGTTTTATAAATTAGATCGAAGGACCAATTTTTAAATCTATTTTGACAATTTTTTATAACGATTACAACATTCACGGTTTGACAAAAGCTGCTATCTTTTTCCCCTCCCTTGATCAAGAATGTATTTTTATGAACAAACAAGAAATCTTTGATATGGCTCATGTTGAAAAAAAAAAAAAAGGAAATGTTAAAAATAACATTAAGAATGATCCTAATTTAATTTGTCCTTGAATTAAATTAGGAATTAAATTGTAATTTTAATTGTCATAGTAACTTGTACTAGTGAACTAGGTTATTTTGACTTAGTTGAATGTGTTAATTCGAGTTGGGATTATATTTAGAATGGTTCCTAAACTTTATGGGTTCAAGTTTAGTTCTTTTGAGTTGTAATTATTTAATTTAGTTTAAGAGAGTTAAATTCACTTAAACTAGTTCCAATTGATGGGCGAATTAGTGGGAGATCCAGTAGTGGGGTGTAACCAACACTAGTCAATCTTATTCACTCATAAATAAGTCATGAACGTTAGATGAGAGAAAGACTCAATTAAGATTAGAGTCCACGAACAATGTACTATTATTTGTAAAAAAAATCTAATATTGATAAGTAAAAAATGTATTAATATTCTAAAACTAAAATTGAAAAGTGTAATTTTTGACAATTTTCATTCTTGAAAGGTTCTTCAGCGTAAATCACATAAGAATTCATTTGTCGACGCATTTCGAACCAACCAGTGTGGTTCATCGTGGTTGATTTACGCTGAAGAACCTTTCAAAATTTTGATATGGATCACAAAAGCCTCAATTCTACAATTTTCATTCTTATTAATCAATTTATTGTGAGAAAAGAGTAGCCACACACACAAATGTTTAAAATAAGGAAATATGGCTATCATTTAGTTATAATTATTTATGGCTTTATAATTGTGTAATTATGTACTCTGTAGACTTAATAAATAATATTAATAACTATTCCAATATAATCGTTAAATTAAAAAAACAAAATAAATATCAACAATCAACTCCACATGAAATAAATATTTTTAGTTTAGAAGGCTTCTAAAACCGGTCATTAAATGTAATGAAATCACATTTATAAAAAAATGGTAAACGATCTATCTACGTCGATGTTGAGTTACCCATCTTGTTAAGGGTCGACATTGAGTTACCCATCTTGATTCTTAATGAACATGATGTCGGCATATGTGACATAGTAATAGTTAGGATATATTAACAAATGTTCCCCTTTGGAAAGTAAAAGTTTATTGAGATTATTTTAATAAGCCACAAAGTTCCACGCATATTTTGAATAGGGCAGAAGCCTCATTGTTTTCATAAGCGAAAATGCAGCAACCCCCCATACAGATTCAAACTCAAATCAGAATAGATAGGATAAAGAGAGTCTTAGAATGTGGTAAATGTTTGAAATACATAACAACTTCCGGCGAGTGTGAATGCCACGAATTGCTTATTCAAGCCAGAGAAGACAAAAACAAGATGGAATTTTATCACAAATACTTGCTTTTCTTAGTAAACATTTCATAAGAAATGGGGTTCCAAGCCTTTCTCCTTTGCATGAGAATATTGATTTCAGAAATGAAACTACTAGTTGAAGGAGACTTTCTATTATGTAGCAAATGGGTTGAAAGTGGAATTTGGCCCATGAGATTTAGAGGAGGGTTGTTCATAGGAAACTCAAGGTTAAGAACAGAGTATTTCCTCGAATCTAGACCCTACTTGTAACGCCGATGACGCATTGCCGCGTTCGGGCAAAACGAGCATGCCCTCTAGGTGTTTTTAACTGAGATTTGGAGGTGTCAGTGACGGGCGCATGATGGGCAGACAGACGAGTCGGTCATGTGAATCGACGAGTTGGGTGCACCCAAGCAAGGGCAACAAGCTAGCTGAAATGGGCGAGCGAGTGCCCTACCCCTAGGCCGATGTGTTAGGATGGAGAACAACCAAAAGGTTGGTCAACTTGGCCATAGGCTGAAGCCCCACCTTGGCACGACCATATAAAAATGCGATGACAACCATTTGAAAACCAATGAAGAGATGGAGTGCACAAGTCTAGAGATGAAATCGTGGAGAAGGTGAGTTGCCTTAGGCACATGCGATGGTGAGCTCGCACGGCGGGCATTACTTCTGAATGATAGAACATTGCGATGGGAGGCGGTAATGCAGAAAGTGTGCGGACATGGCAGGTGAGGTCACAGGTCACACTACCGGGTGAGAGACCGAACTCAACCTGCACAGTGACACGGGCAGGGCGCCCTGACGGTGGGGTGACTCGTCGATGGAAGTGGTGAATGAACTGCGGTGGCAGTGAGTTGTCAAACAAAAAATGGTGAATGATGAGGTTGGTAGTGGGTCAACTTGTGGTGAGCACACCCACGGTGAATGCAACAAGCTGGGAAAAGTGTGGCAGGCATTCAGTGGAACTGGCATATTGTGCACAAGGTTTTCAGGTGAGACTAAACGACGCAGCGACCTAGGGCCGAGCTGTGCGAAAGATGAATAGTGAAATGTATAAAACACCAGTTGAGGCTTTTCTCCCGGTTGACTGTAACAACATAATTTAATATAAATTATTATATTGCATATGAATTATGTCTTCTATTGTAGAATGTTAATTTAATGTGTTCCACACATTAAATGAATTTAACATGTTAATAAGATGAATGTTAGTCGTAGGTTGGGAAACACGTTAACAATTGAAAAATTTAAGTGTTTGACCGATGTCGCGCGTTGGAAAATTCATGAAAAAATAATTGAGGGTGTGATAGATGGTATTGGAGCAATTGCAATGACTAGGTATGTATGCAGTCTAAATTTATGGAAAAGAAATCATGGATTCACGGTCTCGGTTTCATAGACTTGGTGGTTCATGGCAATACCATTCAAGCACTCGTGGACATGAGAGCCACACATAACTTAATGATGACATTGCTAGTGAAAGAAGTTGGGCTGATGATTTTCCCATCGGATGTGGAGGTCAAGGTAGTGAACTCAAAAGTTAGAATGGCAGGTTTGGCACACGAAGTGCCTGTGCAGAACAAAGACTGGAAAGGTCGGTTGGACTTCACGATGATGGAGATGAATGATTTTGACATGATATTGGGGCAGGATTTATTGAAGGGCAATAGAGTAGTTATTTTACCCTTCTACGATGAGGTTATGATGATTCGAGGGTCACAGGCTTGGGCTTTGCCTACTCATAAGAAAAGGAAGGAATTCAAGGTGTAGCATGTTTTTGCACTCAGTTTGGAGAAGGCTTTGCTGGAGTCAGATGTGGATACATGTGCGATAGTTATCAGAGAAGTCGATAACAATGATGGAGTGGGGATGCCTGTTATAGCTGAGATTTCCAAGCTGCTAGCCAAGTATGTAGATTTGATGCCCGATGAGCTACCAAAGAAGCTTCCACTAAGGCATGCGGTGGACCATAGATTGAGCTTGAGCCAGGGAAATAACCTTTGGCTAAAGCTCCTTATCAGTTTTCAGGACTTGAGTTGGAAGAATTGAAATGATAGTTAAAGGAGTTAACTGATGCAGGTTTCATTCAACCTTCATTGTCCCCATATGGAGCTCCACTATTGTTCCAGTGGAAGAAATATATGAATGAGCTACAGATGTGGTATGATTATTGTGCACTCAACAAGAAAATAGTAAATAACATCTATCCTTTGCCATTAGCTACAAATTGCTTTGACAAGCTTGCGAAAGCCCGAGTGTTTTCCAAGCTGGACTTGAGGCATGGGTATTGTTAGCCTCGCTAGCAAAGGGACCAAAATTGGATCCATATATGCTCTTAAAATTTCCAAAATTGCTTAAACTCATCCCATGGGATACATGTATGCTCTTAAAGTTTCCAAAATTTCTCAAAATCGTCCCATGGGATCCATATATGCTCTTGAAATATTCAACATTTGCTCAAAAATCATCCAAGGGTCAAAATTGGCGCAAGAGGAGAGCCCTTGGAAGGGAAGAAATACACCATCGGGATGCTAAAACACTCCAAAATAGTGAAAAACAAAGTATTGCAAGCATAAACATGGCAACGCATAGCTGTCATTAGATCTGGATGATCAATGACCCAGATCTAAGCGTCTAGTTGCATCGACGGTGGCCATGGGAGGTAGTTAGAGTAGAGTCGCGCTGAGATCAAGCTAAACGATATGCCGATCACTGATATCAGCAATATTGCTATTGGCGGGGAGCATATGCCATGTTATATGAAGGACCCAGGGAGTGAGTGACACGCGATTACAATTCATCGCATCCCTATATCGCATCGACACTATACATGGGGCGGGGCCTATGCACAAACATATGTGCAACCTGATGGTCAGACCCGACAAAATTATAAATGATTTTTCATAAAATTTCATGTCCACAACAAAGCCATTTTTAATGCATTTTAATGTATTTTGTTATATAACGAAATACAATAGGAAACAGGGCAGTGCTGATTGCGATGATGCCCGGACCCGAAAGGGTCTGCGAAGGGAAATAGATAAAATCTAAAGTTTACAAAATCCATTTTTTAATGAATTTCATGGTTAACGAAATACAAAGGGAACATGCCAAATGCGACTTGCGATGGAAACAAGGACGGACCCGATGGGTTTAGAAATAGGAATACATATATCTTCAAGTCCAGTAAAGCCCATTTTTCATGAATGGTTCAGTGCGTTTGGCGTATTTCATTATATGAGGAAAATACACAGGAGAAGGCTTTTTTGCAACTTGCGATGGCAACAAGGGCAAACCTAAGAGATTAATAAACTATTTTTGAGGACTTTTGAAGTCCAAAATACATAAAGAAGGTGGGATTTATCAGTGATTTCAGTGTTTTCTGTATAAAAATAGAAAACAATAATTGGAAACATTTAAAGGGACCTCATAGGCTCGAAGAGCCATTTCACTACAGAGTAGAGGCCAAATCAACCCAAAGCAATCGTGGAGCCACAATAAGCTAACCCATAATAGAAATATCGTGGAGCAGCACAGCGCATCAATAGCCTAGCACAACTCATCAAAACAAACATTATGGGGCATCTCTAGCACGAGTGAGCTCCTAGGAAACGTAGCAAGCTAACCAAATTATCATAATGTAGTTATTCTTTTGTAAAAAGAAGAAACCTCTGAGCCATCGTGCCTAGTTAGAGATGAAACAGTTAAACAAGATAGAGGAATAGATTAAGACCTCTCATGCCTCAAAAGGCTCGGCATCATTGTCCAGAGCTATAAATAGCTGAAAACTAAATGTAACAAAGGTTCAACTTCTAGAGATTGTTCCTCCTCTTTTTCTTCAAACTTATCATTTTCATTATAGCAATATAAGCTTATTTTGCTATTATATGTTCAACGTCCATTCTCTTTACTGTTATATGCTTAAACTTGAATAGTTATTCAAGTTTTCTGCTGTGTCTAATGCCAAATAACTGTCATCTTATCTCTGCATTGATAAATTATATTTTTCAAGTCTCATTTACTTCCTTTAGTTGGCCATTCGTATTTGTTTATGTATGAAATCTGCTGGTACAGTCAGTATTCTCCATCTATCCATTGAACCTCTAAATTATTGAGCATTAGTGGTCTAAAGCCTTGTATTGGTGAGAGTGTTCATGCATGTCTTGAGTGTGAATAGAGTTGAAATGGTTATCTAGCTTGATCCAAACCATCATTTATTCAAATAGTTCAGAGAACAATATTGAAGATTATATGTTACTAGGAATCTCCGAGCTACAACCTATGAGAGTTTCCTAGAGTCCTAACGTAATTGGTGTCATTTATGGGGAGAGGAAATTGAAGCTCAGCTTCCCTAGGAAACGATATAGATTCAACTTTAATGATAGACAAAGTCTGGGCACTATTTTGGTTATAGTCATCTACCTGGCGACACTATTAGAGGCTGAACCTCTTAGTGAATCCGCTTCATAGTTCTGGCTTAGTTTGTGAGGCATATTTAGAGAAATCCTCATAAGCTACAAGGTAACCCAGTACCTGACCTTGAAAAAATCATTAAAGAAAAAAGGGTATGTAGAAAGGAGCATCAGGTTCAAGTAAACCTAAGCAATCTTTCATATCTCTTCAAGAAAGGCTTGTAATAGAACAAATACATGTTGAGAGTATAGCATCTAATACTAGCAGTGAAGAAAAAGTTTCAAAGATTCATAAAGCCCCTTATTCTTCAGGTTTTCCTTTTGTTGTAAGCCCAAAGTAAACCTCACCTCCTATCCATCATACTCCTTTAGTATTATCAGTCACTCCTCATCCCTCTATCATTAAGACTGTTATTGCTTGTTTAGCCACCACAGCTATGGTAGGTCCACAATCACCGACCAAAATGGACTGAATCATAGCTACTATATATGGGGCTCTAATACTACCTGTCATGCGGAAAGAGTTATATTTGCGGACAAATCTAACCTCCCTAGGAGTCTAAGACTCTCTAGTGACAAACAAACAAAACAAGAGCTATCGTTCTCTAAATACACATCATTCTATGAGAATTCAAATGTTTTCGATCTTACCTTTGGTCCAACGCTTGTTGTAGCAGTCCAGCCTTGCTGATCCAGATGAGCTCCTCCTTCACTTTCAGACCTGCATACACTAACAAAGCAAACGATTACATAGCATCTGAATATTCATCATAAAACAAAGCATATCTATCATATTGACCAAGGAATACATGAAATAATTCATTAACAAATCATTGAGAAGAATGGACTTATTTGTATTAAATAATCAAAGGAACCATTACAACCTGAGCCTTGGTGTTGTGCAAGCTTCTCCCAGGGTCCAGCAAGAGATTTTCTCTACTTTGACAAGCTCACCCACTCCCACTATGGCAACAAGGAAGGATAGTGATCTCTCCTCACAAGTCAACAATGGAAGTCCTAATTCTAGCAGCATTTACCCTTTAGAATGTTCAGCTTTCAACCTCTCCTCCTTTGGCCCAATGCTTGTATTTATAGTATTCTAGAGGAGGTTATTCATTTCCAACATCAATGGGATACTCCCTCTTTTGGATGGGGTAGCTCCTCTCTTGATGGGATAAGCTCCTCTATCATAGGGGTGCATGAACCATCTGGAGGCGCTCAATACACGTCAAAAACTCTTCTAGAAGGCTCTAGAAGTGACAACAAGTAACTTTTTAAAGATGAAACTTGCGCCTTTTGACCTTTACAGGGGTACGCACCCTAGCTTTAGCTTACAGAGCGTATTACTACGCAGGTCTAATGTATTTGGGATGTGTACACGCAGGCAAGGTAGAGAGAACCTGCGTACCCAGAGATAAACATGTTTTCAAGTGACTTTCTCTCTTTGAAGTTTTGACATGAAGAGCAGAGGTATGGGGCTTGACAAAGAGGACAATATGGCTATTGATGGGGCCATATAAACTGCATATAGTCAAGGTGACAAATTTCAGTGTAACAGATTGCCCCCTCAAGTACGAAGCCTGTAATAGATAAGGGTGTTAAGTCATATAGGAAGGGTGAAGTACTTTATCATTTCGAGGATCATCTTGCAGAGAGCCTGGTTGGAACCTGCAATTTTCAACACAAAATACATGTATAATATCATATCATACTGAGGTAGGCATTCCCATACTCAGATCAAAAACTTTAACTATTGGAATAACTATTCTGGTACAAGAATGATTTCAATACATCATAATCATAGACTCTTGTAGACACAGTATGGACGCAGCCATCTGTTTATGATTGGTCTATAACATAATGAATACAAAACTCCTCGCAGCCTGGATGGTGGAAACTAGATCCAGGGTCTTCATTTCCGTTCCTCGAATTGGTACGATTCTAGCCATGTGAATGAATGAGTCGATGTCGAACATGGTAGAAACCACTTGATTACCAGTCAATGATGTAAACTGTTAACAAGCGTGAGAGAGACCACCAGTAATGTCAGTGGTTCTCAAAGTACCCAGCACAATCCATGAGATGTGAATGAATGAGTCGGTGTCGAACATTTCATGGAATCCTTCGATCGCAAGTCAATGAGAAAACTGACGTCGAAGGCGAGAAACCTGCCATTGATGCATGCAGACTCCAAGGTACTGACGATTCCTACTAAGTCAACTCTCCAGATAATGTGCTAATGTCGATAGAAAGCGACCCGTCGCAGGCAAGCCCACAACACGAAATCATAGTTCAAGTTGAAGAATGTTGCTGCAAGGACTGACTCAATGATGACATAATGAATGATAGGTATTTTGCGGTTGAATGTTTTGTTTCAGACCTCTTGAACACATAACGACACAACAGATGGTTTGGTGATAAATGACTCAAAGTCGACTCCCATAACCCGGCTAAAGATGTCAGTGATCTTTGTCAACTGTGAGGTAAAGGATTTCCCAACCCAGGTGAATGAATAAGTGTCGTGTTCAAGAGTGGTAGTAAGGTTTTTCTTGAGACAAAAGGATATTAAATAGGCTCATTCTTCTCATTTTTCCACCACCATTTCTGGCAAGTACCTCTTTATTTTTTTACAAGCTTGAGGAGGATAACATATGCTTGTTTGTAAGCTCATCCTTCGGATGAGTCCAACTTAGTTTTTGATGCGAACCCTAAGAAGGAGTGGTCCGTTCCTGTTTGTAATAGAACAGGTCCTTCACTGTGAAATTTTAACGAGTCCGGTATAGGAGAAACTCGACGCTTTTCATATTTAGAGAGTCTGAAAAACTTAGAAGACTCCAGATTGAACTTTTTCGTAAAGTTGTGTCTCCTAAGCCCGAAAAAGTATAAAATAATACCTAGGAGAACCGCTTGGTCTTGCGACCAAGGATATTTTCATAGTTAGTGTCTTTGACCTGAAAAGTAAAAAGCGATCAAGGACACGTCGTTTTATTTCCAATATCGAATTTGAAACGACAAAAATCCGGCAATCTTTTCTTGTTTTTTCGGTCGAAAAGGGCTGTAAGAGGACCGTCTTTTAATTCCGTTTTAACGAGTGTAAAAGAAACGCTCGGCAATCTTTTCAGTTTTTAGGAGTCAGAAAAGGGTTTAAAAGATGACTCTGATGTTTGATTTGTGAAAAATGACAAGTTTTCCCTGAAAATCCCTTTGTCCTGCACAAAAAGCGACACATTACTCATACCTGTTTGAAATGGGCAAAAAATACATTGAAAATGACCTTTCATGGTGAAAAATAAACAAATTTAATATTTATTTATCCAAAAAACCTATAAAAAGACCTTTTACCATGTCATTTTTACCATTTTACTGTTGAGGTTGAAAAAAAAGGGCTTTTGGCAAGAAACTTCCCGTGGACATTGCGGAAAATCAGACCGTCGGAATCGAACGCCGTCACCTCCAGGTAATCCACAACATCCTCCTCTTTAATTCCATCCATTTAGAATTTAATTTTAAGTCTTAGTTTTATTTTTTGGAGGTATGGGGGTTTTGGGATGCGCTCCTCGGGGTACGCAGGTGGCCCATGGGTAACCTGCGTACCCCGACCTTTTTCTTTAAAGGAAAAAGGGTCGGGGTACACAACCTACCTTCAGACTAGGTGCGTACCCATGCTCTGTTCCTAAAGGCGGGGTGCGTACCCCGTGTAAAGCGCATCCCCAAACTCAAATCTCCAAATTCAACCATAAAAATTTGATTTTAAGTTTTCTAAGACTCATTTTCTAGTGTGTAGGATACCCACCATGTTGGATTGGCATGAAAGAGAGCATGAAGATGTTGATTCGGCCGCGTTGAATCAT
>APFE031188090.1:0-10470 GCA_000404065.3 Pinus taeda
AGTTTTAGAGGCAAGTTGTTTTGACTGCCTATTATCTAGTGATTAGTTTAGAATTAGTTGCAACAGCTCCTAGGAAGCTGAGCTCGACCCCTAGAGGTGGGGAAAGGAGTTAGATCTTCTATATTAGGCCTTCTCTTAATAATTTTCATGGTTGGACTCTTGAGGGAGAAGCTCTATTGTATATTTTACTTGTATCTCTGCAATTTGAGGAAAAGGAAGGCCAGGGTTTTGCAGACATCATTGTGGATTCTTGTGCTGATGGTGTGTTTCCTACTTGTTATTGTAAGTGTGTTTATGTGTTCCATCTCTTATTCTATTGCTTCTAATTAAACAAAAGAAGTGATAAAGTTTGAATTCATGCATGCCATGCTCAGCTTTCAATTTTGTTTAATATTTATGTTTTCCACTGTCTAGAGAGGATTCAAAGTCATTGTTTGCCCTATTTAGCCTCTCTTCTTTTCTCCTTGATCATCCATCTCAGCTAAAGGCATCAGCACAAACTCCTACCTTGCCCCAAAGACCCACCTGCAAAAACTGAGCTCGATCCCCGCACCCTGAATTGCATTCCCTCCAATTGCCACCAAAAACCTCAAAAAACTTTAAATCAATCCTCCTTATCAGTTTGCTAGCCTAATATCTGTGTTACCTTGATTGGTCATCTCTTCCCATTGAAAATTTAACGAGATTGACCGGAGAGAGCCTTCTCACACCCCATAGGGCTAGCTACGAGGTGAAATGGTTTGATGTAGCCTTGAGATTTGTCTATCTCAGCCTAGGTGAAATTTCAAGTGCTAACACATCCATCGGTTCATTATTAGGGGTAATAATAGCTGTAGAGTCCAACTTCCTTTTCTTCCTTTGTCTTTTAACAATGGCCTTATCTTGTGGGCTATAAAACACATCTAGAGGGGGAATCTCCTCTATTCTCAAAACAATTTCATAGGTGGGGGTAACAGGGATGTGTTCTACCTCTTGAGTATTTACAGTCTCCTCTGCTATAATTTCTTGATTTCTTTTCTATTGTGGATTTTGCAACTCTGGCGTTTGTTCCTCTGCGTTGAGACTTTTATTAAAATTGTCCCATTATTCCTCTAAATCAATTACCAGGGGTTTTATTGGTTGTGTGGAGGTGACATGGATTTCAGCCTATTCGCTGGCCGAAGTTTCTTCATCTATCTTCTGTGTAGATTGGACTGTATCCTTTACCGACTCCCTGCTTATGCTTTTCCCATTTTGTGATGAATTCTCTGATTCCCTGGTAGATTTCTCTTGGGATCCTACTCCAGAATTGGTTTTAGAATTTTCTTTGGAGTCACCTTTTATACTTACACTGGGAGTAGGCTCCATTATTAGTTCAATCAATAATTGGTCCAATGGGACCTTTGATATCCTACTTTCTCTGTAGGTGTAAAAGTTTTCAAGGTATTCACGGTCAAAAAGTAATTGTGCCATATGCTTCACCTTTGTGAAGGTGTTTTTATGCAAAAAGATGTCATCAAAGGCATCTTCCTCATTACTGAATACTTTTATTTTCACCATAGTGGTAAAGTATTTGACAGTGCCGAATGGGTCATATTGCCTTCCAGGGAATTTAGGTAATTGCAGAGATAACATATCCTCTGCTTCTTTAAGTGCATGTCCAGGTCATGTAATGTAGTGCTCCACACTATGAAGGGAATGTAGGCTAGATGGCCTTTTTTGATTCCTTTAATGTCTTGCTCATCCCTCCCTCACTAGCTATTTGATAGGCTATCTCTCTAGCCATCAATTTGCGTGGAACATAGTATGGGAGGACATGGGAGGAGGTGATGCTGCCAAATACCCTGATATATGTAAAGGTATCCTCCCCAAACCATCTATCCATTGGGAGGATATCTACTTCAACTTCTTGGGAAAAACCAGGGGCATCTTCATTATAAAGCCACTTGTGAATAGGGAGCATAAGTCCATGAAAAATCTTGAAAAAATGTGGTTGAAAGTTGGATTCCCACATGTCCTTATGGTATATGTGAATGGGAAGTGGATTTTGAATAGTCTACTTGCATGTCATGATAGGGAATTTCAAACCAAAACAAATTGCATCCATTACATAGGCGCTCATAAAATATGGAGGGTAAACCCTCGAAGCAACACTTCTTTTCCTTTTATACTCGATTATTTCTCTTGCTGAATTGTTAGACAAGATTTGTGCCCAATTCATTACAGTTGCGTTAACAACTCCATCTACTAATGACAACCACTTTGGGGAGACTTTATTACTATCTGGTTTGCCAAATAGTCTACATACCATGGCCACTACAAAACTATGAGTGGGACAAATAGACGAAGTGGTGTACATACCATTTTTGTATTTCTTGATTTTGTCCTCATTATTTGACCAGGTTAGGGTGCAGTTTGCTAGGTCGTCATTCTCTTTGGCAAACTTCTCGACGAACTACCTGTTGTAGATGACTTGTGGCCCTGGTAGGTGGTACATAAGCCATAGGTTATCTAGCATAAAAGATCCCATAACCTCTTGGCTTCTTGTCTTGAATTCTCTATCTGAGATGTTAGCTTCATCAATAACCCATTTAACCATGCCGGTATAAGGGATTATCTTCAGGCACGCAACTATGCGGTGCAAAAATGAGCATGATGTCTCTAACATGGAAGCGTTTGAGGAATCATGTCCGTCAACTGTAATCTTCGTTTCCAAAATCTTTGGTTGCTCTTCCTCTAGTATATTATACATGGCCTCCCATGCAGAGGTTCCTCCCTTTCTGTTGCATGTAGTATCCGTAAACAGAGGAGTCATTTCTGACTTCTCAGAGACGACTGCCTTGCGTTTCTTCACCATTGCTTTCAACGATTTTCTCTGTGGATTTTCATTGGAAGTGAAGAAAAATAGTTATCGGATACACAAAGATGATAATGAACATAAAATGAAATAATGAAGATAACTTGTAAAGGTGATAAAAGGAGTTTTATTCGAACACACGTAAGAAGATATCATAGCATGCTAAATGGATTTTCACACATAAGTGTAGTTATCTCTTACTTAATGCCCACTAATGCTTCGTTATCCCTTAGCTTTAATGCTCATAAATGTCTGCATCATAAATCGGGAAGAAATATTTTAGGGTGGTGAGCCTTTGAATTGCGATAATGTCGATTTTGCGATTTGCGAAGCAATATCGCAGATCACAATATCACATTATTCCTTTTCGCTTTTTTTACCTTCTGTTGTGTTTCTACGAGATGTGAGTCGCTCGCTTATCATTTCAAAACGTAGCTACTTGCTAGGTTTTTCTATATAAAAGACCCGTTTTAATGAGCGGTAGACCTAAAACATTTTTTTGTGATACATTTGAGGAGTGGGTCTAGGTCTTGATCGCGTTTCGCAATATCAGCTGATGGTAAGTTTGCGGTGTTTCTTTGAATGCTCAAAATGTGATGTGATAAATGTTATAACGCCATCACAATTTCACATCTCGCATGTTTCGAGATAACCTTTTGAAGGTGGGTCCTTTATGAATGGCGACATGCAATGCGAGACTCAGATTTTGAAGAAAAAGCTTAAGGACTTAGTTTATGTTAGAAATATGATAGTTTCAAGCATAGAGTCCTTTTTCAATCATTTTTACTTGATTTGGAGGGTTAGAAAGGTCTTTTTATGATGCTTGATCATGCTGTATGTAGGAAGGTAAGCATTTAGCAGTTCTTTAGAAAAGAGGGGTTTGATTGGTATCTTGCTTTATTCCAAAAATAAAATAAATGCCTAAATGCTAAGTTTTTTTTTGGATAGATTTTTTAAAGGGTCCCCATTTATCAACGTAATATTAACTACTACCATTAATGAATGGGGGGTTATTGAATAGCACAACACATGGTTTCTTGGATCTTCTCCTTGTTTCCCTTCGAATTTTGGAACATCCGAAGGTAGCTTAGTTAGCATGGGTTTCCAATTTGGCCGTGTGCAATAGGGTGATTGGTTAAATGGATTAAATTAGGGAGATTTAAGGAAGCTAAAAGCGAGACTTCAAAGTTGTTTTCCATTGAAAAATGGTTTTGAACAACTATATTTAAAGGGGTTCCTTGATGAGGATGGTTACCCTTATGAGAACCGTGTGAACTCTCGGGAGTGGAGTTATGTGGGCTCCCTTGAGGGGTGGCATGAGGGGTCCCTTGAGGGGTAGCATGTGGAGTCTCGTGAGGGGTAGTGAAAAGAGTGCTTTGATGAGGAGGGGTCCCAATCAAAGTTTCATTGATAAAGGATGATCCTATAATAGTGGCTATGTAGTGTCTTCTATACCTAAATGGCGAGATACCTGGCACATATCTTGGTATTGGAGGGAGGTTTTGGAATTGTGGAGAGTGACAGGGAGTTGTGGGGTCCCCTATGGTGTTAAGTAGAGTGAGTGTCACTTTTTGTGATGAGGGAAGGAGATAAGTATCAAAGAAAGTAAATCACATACATAAAACAAAGTGAAATATAAAATGATAACTTTCTCGTTAGCTTATGCTATGTGATCAATCAAACAAAAAATGGTTTTCTTTTGTTTTTGTGTATGATAAAAGATCCTACGAAGACTTATTTGTCCTTTCCACTCTGAAAGTAAACGGGCCTTGCAACGATATCTTCTAATGGGTACGGGGGAAACATCCCAAAAGAACATGCGATGCTTTCCAGTAGCTGAAGAATCAACCAACGTAATAGGTGAGGCTTTAGTGTTGTCCGAATCTTTGCCTATAGGGCATCCTAATTTTGGCCACTAATATACCTTCGTCCCATAAGAGAAGTTGAGTATTTAGCTTCTTGGTAGTCAGTTACGAGTACCAAGCACTAGATGGGCCAAGTAGCCCTAAATAGTACTATGCTTTGGAGCTAATCCCAATCCCCTCTGAATCGAGTCTCTAACACGCTCGAGTAGTCTTTTTTGTGGGGTGATGAAGGATTTTAAGTACCCTAAAAGTTAACTTCTATGTTTCAAAGAGGTAACATGACCATGGAAACTTATGGGATGCCTACCCCTAATGGTCCTAACTTGAAGTATAACTTCTTTTGTGGCCCCTATGGGAAAATTTAGTTAGTTCAAGTTATGGTTTCTTTTAGGAGTCTTGCTTAATTAGGGTGTGAGAATGTAAGAAAAAATAAACTAAGTGAAAAAAGCTTCGGAAACTGGATGCCCTCTTGTACAAAGCTTATAGAGCTTAATGTATGACATGCAATGTGTGTGTAAGTGGTAAAGTGAACATACAAAGTGTGATAAGATGTGGATATTCGACGATCCTTTACAATACCCTCTAATTACACTATGTTTGGATTGTTCCTTGCATGAAAAAGAAATAATGTGTGGATTGTCACGCGGAATGAGTCGAGGTTGCGGACAAGATCGACCTTCCTAGTATCTAAAGATATCTAGTGACAAGCAAGCCAATCAAAAACTATCTTTATCTAAATATGCAATTAAAAACAAAGGCAAACAAGTGTTTTAGGCCTACCTTGGGTCCAATGCAAGTTTGTGGAAGCCTCGCTCCCTCACTCCAAATGAGCTTCCTTGAAGTGTAATTCTGCAAACACAAAGAAGCAAACAAATTAAATAGCACCTCAAAAGCCAATATCATAAAGTATATTCCTCATAATGATCAAGGAGATTATGAAACAAACCACATAAGACAATTTGTTGAGAAAAATGAATTTGATTGTATTAATTCAAATAAAGAAGAACTTTACAACCCGTGCCTTGATGCTGTACAAGCTCCTCCCAGGGTCCGACAAGAAGTCTCCTCTACTTTGACAAGTTTCACTCACTTCCCAATGAAACCAAAAGGTATGTGATCTCTCCTCTCAAGTTTTAACTAGGAAGTCCCAATTCCATCAGCATTTACCCTCAAAATGTTGAGCTTCTAACCTCCCTAGCAACTGACCCAATGCCTTAATTTATAGTGCAATGGAGGGAAGTTACTAGGTCCTCCTTCAAAGGGATAAAGCCTTCCTTCAAAGGGATAGCTCCTCCTATCAAGGGATTAGCTCCTTCTCTTTTGGGATGCATGAACCACCTTGGAGCGAACAATCCACGTCAAAATCCTTCTAGAAACATCTAGAATTAACCCAAAAGTGAGTTTTTAGGATAAACTTGCGCCTTTTTGACTTTTACAGGGGTACGCACCCACCCCTTCACAGACAGAGTGTGCAAGTATGCAGGTAATATGAACAAAGGGTGCAGGTCCACAGGTAAAAGTAGGAGAAAGTGCAGAACTAGAGTAATATTGATTTTCAATGTCTTTCTCTCATTTGCAAAGCTTGACATGAAGAGCTAAGGTCGGAGAATTGCTTAGGAGGCTAGTATAAGTGATGATAGACCCATACTGATTGCAAATAATCATGATGACGATATTTTTGTGTAACACTCTTGTGCGAGGATCAAGTGATGACCAACGACCCTACCTCGGCTCCCTCAGATCAAAGGGACCTAAGCTCACCCGTGGGTGCATGACAGGTACCCTCTCAAGGGTAAATGAGACTATGATAGTACCGTACTCGAAACTATGATGGGTACGGGTCTTGCGCGCTGTCAATTCTACCTTCAAGTAGTGAAGAACTACTTCACACTAGTTGAACATTTGGGGCTAGACACAGTCAATGACAAGCAACACTTGGGCCTTTATTACTACGTGGGAACTTTTTGACCCTGCCAAATGCATAATCAACCATAAAACTGCCCTCATAGACCGAGATTGAATCCTCTCTATCAGGACTTTGTTGCTAACTAATCCACTCCCAGGGATGCAGTAGATATCTACCATCTCTGAAGTAGATCATGAATCTGACCTGCCACCGATAAGGTTTGCATGTGGCCCGTGACATGACAAACCAGTCAAAAAGTAATTGTCATCCTGGTCAATTGCCAGCTCTTGATCTCCAATCCTGAACACTTGCTCGTGTTCATCCCAGCGCTGTATGATCCATCTCAGTAGCTCCTCCTGTCCTTTCATTAGCTCTAGACTTGCATACTTTAACAAACTGCAGTGGCACAATGCATGTATGCAAGCTGGATCATTTCACATCAGCAATTCCTCATTGTCATGGGCTCGTTCTCTCCATAGGTGAGTCATTTCAACTCAAAACCTGCACAAAATAACCCTAAAATCAGTTAAATGGGGCAAAATCACTTAAGGAATCCATTCATGAGGGTTTCAAATGCACCCTACTACCTTAATGCCCCTCCAGTGCTGCACAGGGAGGATTAATTCCCTCCCATGGCTCATACAGAGCATTTAACGCTCCCTGCTGGAGGGCGTTAGTGCCAAACATGGCTCTAGGGAACTTCAGATATGGAAATTTCCACCCACAAAAATGATCAAAAAAAGGTTTAATAAAGCATAGAGCAAGGTTTTAACTCTCACCTAGGACTGACGGCACGTCGAATGGTTGCTCGGATCTCCTGCAATGGTCCGTGGAAAACCGTCTCCTCTTTAGCTCCAACTAGCTCTCACAAACTTCAAAATAGTGAAAATGATGCATGTGAAAGATCAAACGATTTCTTTATATAACTATGAGAGACATGATTTTTTGAAAAATCATTAAAGAGGAATAGTCCATTCTACATGATTTTTTTATCATGCATGAACCCAAATAATAGGAATTGCTGCTTTTTTACTACTTTTGATGAAAGTACTTCAGGAATGAAAAGCAGTAAAAGCTCCATGCAAGACTTTCTAGAGCACTGTTAGGGATATTTTACTGCTCTTTAAAAAATATAAACATCCCCGAGCTTTTGTCCTTGCACTCATTAAATCTATGAAACAATAAATAGAGCACTTTTGGAGACATTTTATTGCTCTTTAAAAAATATAAACACCTCCGAGTTTTTGTGGTAGAGCTCGTTAAACATATATATCACAACCCGTAAAGCACGTTTTTGGGATATTTTATTGCTCTTTAAACAATAAAAACATCCCTGAGTTTTTCATCCTTTGCACTCGTTAAAAATATGCAAACGATGCTCTGAGCACCTCTTTTTTGATCTAGTTCGAGCTCATAAACTGAAAAAGACCAATGGAGCATCCTTTTTAGGCACTTTTTTCTCACTCTTTAAACTGAAAAACTCCCGAGCTATGTCTTGCTTCTCGTTAAACATGATAAAGATGACCCGAGCATTCTTTCAGGTACTTTTTTCAAGCTCGTTGAAAAATGAAAATCCCGAGTTTTTTACTGAACTCGTTAAAGTGTCATGACAAAACACGAGTTTAGTCCGCCGCCTCGTACTCGTAACAAAATGAGGTCGACATCTAATGGAAAAAGGTTTCTCTTTATCTGGGTCTAGTAGATTAAATAGATAAAACTAACCGATACTAGTATATTATTAACCTTTTGTCGCACCCGTTTAACAACTATGACAAAGGGACCACCATGGAGTCTCTCTTTACAATCTTTTCAGACTCCCTAAAGATGAAAAGGTCACTGAGTTGTCTAGTCTGGACTCTTTAAATACACAGACAAGATATAGAATCGTTCTTTTTATGATACTTTTTAGACTCTTAAAATATGAAAAAATCGACGAGTTTGCTTGTCTGGACTCATTAAACTAATCAGATAGGGCAAAGAGTCATTCTTTTTGCGACCCTTTTTAGACTCTCTAAACATGAAAAGATCGATGAGTTTACCCGTCTGGACTCATTAAAAATCAGACAGGGAAAATAGAAATACAACCGTATCCTAAAGCATGGTTTGGCAAAAAAACATTCCCTTGAACATGGCACTCCCTTAGATAAACCATCAATTTGATAGCCTCTCAATATGAACCCTACCAACCTTTGCATTTTTAGCCTATATACCCTGATGCCATTGCATCTCCTTATCTTAAACACTTTGTAGTGTTCATGAGTCTAGTGTTGTCTGGTTAAAACCATTTTCATGCCTTCTATTGTTCAAGGGTCCCTACTTGTTTCCTCGATCAACTGACCCTATATATCCTTTCATCATGCCCTCCGTTGTTTAGACCCAAAAGCTCAAAATATTCTTCAAAAAAAAAAATCATCTTTGTCCAGTTTCGTGTCAACTGATGTAGGACAAGTCATTGCCTACCTTTCGATAGGTTCCTTCCTATCAACTTCAACACTCTATCTAGAAAGATAACCTAGAAACACATTCAGTGCCTTGTTGCTTGCAGACATTAGTGGCAGGTTACCTTGTGCTTGATCATGGGTTTTCATCATTGGCTCCTGGTTAAGCAATTCTACTAATGTTCGACGACAAAAAATATTTCACACTCGCTAGTTTGCACTGTGCATCTTGGAGACCATCACCATTATCATTGGCCTTCCTCGCATCTATTAACAGTCTCCATTATTGGCTGGTAATCAGATGATTTCGTGCATGTTTGACGTCAACTCATTTTATCACACGTACCGATCTACACTATTCGATGAAGCAGGAATCAAGACCTTGGGTAGAGGCTTGCATCATTCAACCTTGTTTCCTCTCCCAAGCTGCGATATTTTTCTTTGAAGATAGCCATTTCAGGATAATCTATTATGACACTGGAACCACCTTGTGCCATATTGGTAGCCAGCATTGTTATATCTCCAAGGAGAAAGTTACTCTAACATAGCTACTGAGCATGGGAATGCCCAACTCAGGACATGATTTTAGCAGTTCATATATATGTACTTTTGTTGTATCAGGTTTTCCTTATCACCCGAAACTTCTCTCTCTCTCTCTCTACAAAGATTTTGATAGGAAACTACAGTATTTTCATAAAGTATTTTGGCCATTATCTCTGCCTCTGATCTCATACTTTAGGGGGCATCTCTTATAGGACAAATTGACCTTCTAATCAACTCAGAGGAGAAACACAAGATGAATGAAAGAATGACCACAGTTGTAGGCCCATAATCCACACTAACGCTCTCTATACACTAATAACCAGCTTTATAAAGCTTGTTTACAAGCATAAAGGAGCATTAGTCAACCTGCTAACTCTTGTTTTTAGACGAGGGGGAGCGCTAGTGAAATTTAGTGATGCTCAAGTGGTTATGCCAACGAATCTGCCATTAAATATCTAGATATTATTTCCCTAAATTTGTGTAAGAAAAGAAAGGAAACTCCAAAATCAAGATATTTGGAGAAATTCTATTCCGCAAATAGAGGCAAATGGGAAAAAGCTGGTAAACGAGGTAGGTTCATGGTTTTTACCCAAATGAACTACAGGTGGAGTTGGGCAGCCCTAAATCGATTGCTATTTAAGCAACGAGAGGACCATTGCACAAGGGTCAGAGCATTTAGAAGGATAGTACATGGTGCTGTTGTGCTATTGTCATACTCTTGAAGGAGCTAGCTGAAAGAAGGAGAGAGAGAGAGAAAGAAGGGATAAGGAAGGCTGATACAACAGGGTTGTTGTAATCACTCTTATGTTCTGAATATATGACTGCGGTTGTGTTCCACTACTCAAAGTGTTGGTGATATTGTGCATTTATTTGTTCATTCTG
>APFE031188091.1:0-19490 GCA_000404065.3 Pinus taeda
TTAGACTCCTATATTAGAAGGGGTTTTGTCATTTAATCATTCCAAGAATGTTTATTTTGTGTAATTTTAAAGAGGTTGCCCCCTCGAAGAGGTTGATTCTCAAGCATTCAACTATCTTTTCTATCTTTTTGTGAGCTGGTTTCATAGCAATATATTATAATATATATATATTATATATAATTATATATAAATATATATATATATGTATGTATGTATTATATGTATGTATGTAGATGTATGTATGTAATATACATACATACATACATATACAACATACATACATACAACATATATATATATAATATATATATATATATATATATATATATATAATATTATATATCTACACACACAGACTAAGCAGACCTAATCTTAGGATCGTACAATCTTATCTTGTACATTGTATTCATTGTAAAAAGAGTTTCCTACGTGAAAGAGAGCTATAATTATTAGTTCCTTATTTATTTATAAGGGGTAAGGCTTATATCTACACTTGAATATTGTTCTCATTACACCTTGGAATGAGTCAATTATTTTCCATAATATTGAAACTAAATTTGGTAAGTTATCGTGCCTTTTTGTTCACCCTGATTTCATAATTTATAGAAGGATTCAAAGAGAATACTAAATCAATAGAGAGTCCATTATTGGTGCATACACTAATATTCCATCAATCATATAATAACAGGGATATAGAAACAAATATATGTATTCCATATTGTTCTCCCCATATCCTCTTGGCTCTAATGCTCTAGTTATATTTTTTCTACATTATAAGCCTCTTTGAATCACCATTCATTCTAATGCATGTTCTAAGGTGGAAATATTTATTTGTTCTTACCAACATATTAAAGAAAGTTTGCCTCAAAAGGCCTTCACAATATATAAAACATTAGAAACTTGAAGTCACTTTTGTCATAACCATGGATCTATTAATGAATGTCTCAATTTTATTTTTACAAATTTACATTGATGTTTTTTAAATTAAAAAGAACCATATTCTTCTTTTTTTTTTTGGTGAAAATAGAGATTTTATTTTTTTGTTATTCAAAGGTTAAGGTTTGAATGGAAGCACTTACAATTGCAATATCATTAAAATACATTCTCAAACATTGTTCTAAGGAATTTACATAATTTTTAAAACAAATTTTTAAGGAAGCAACCTTTTAGTTTTGTATTTGAGTGAATTTGTTTGCTTTCTATTAGTGATTTAAAAGTTCTAATTTGGTTTCAAGAAATAAAAATTATTTGCCACTAACTTGGAAAGATAAAAGGAAAAAGTGCTTTTCGTTTCATTGTTTTAACATAATTACTGGGGTTTTATTCCTTATTAGTCCCTGCCTGGGACTATTAGCGATCGATTGATCATTGACCTACCATTACTTGATATTTTGATTGGTTTTCTTTTCGGTGTTTTCACATTTTAACCTAAGTTTGATGCTCCCAATTTTATTCAACAAAATTTTACCCAAAATTTTTGGTTCCACAAACAACTGAGGTCTTATTGCAGCCTTCACGTTGCACGATGCAAAAATATTGAGGCAATCTCATCTTATCCAAAGTACGCTGTAGTAGGTTGTAGTAGGCTGTGCGGGCAAAGTAACTTTATGATTTAACATTGTTGTTTTGTTTCTTTAATTATTATGATCGCAATTTTTTTACCACTTCAAAAACATAAATGGCCTTGTATGATTTGTTTTACGAATAAAATTTGAATATTAAATTCAAAAAATAGATATTATTTGTTTATATATGTTTAATGTTAAACTTGAAAATAGATTGGTTGAGTTGTGGTTTAGGAAATGACTATTTTTAGAAAAAGATTGAAAGCCTATATTTGGTGTAGAAAGTTGAAATTTTACTATAATTTGTTTCAAAATTAATTAATTAATTTAGTTTTAATTTTTTCAAATAAGGGGTTTATAATATCCTATCAAACACACTTAGATTCACATCATTTACAAGCAGCTTATCTTTTTAAATAGAATAAATATCATCCGGAAAAATCTGATTTATATTAAAATATAAATTAAAATTATATTGCTTTTGGATTAATATTTTAAAATATAAAATGGTTATTGAAAGTTAATTTATTGTTTTGCAATATTTTATATGCATTTTTTGCTTTCAGAATAGATTGGTTACTAAAAAGAGATCTATTGAAAAAACTGGTAAATTGGTTTTTAGAAAAAATTGGTAAATTGGTTTTTAGAATAAATGTAGATTGGATTAATATTATATATGTTTTTCTATCTTTATAATTTTGTAATTCATAGGTGTATTTCCTTGGTTGTAGTTATTAGTTTTGTTTAATATTAAATGTTGGTATAATAATATATTTAGATAAATATGAGTACAACATGTAGTAATATTTAATATCTTTCTTTAATAAAAAAATTAAGAAAGTTGTATTTAAACATTAAAAGTTATAATATTAAGATTAGCATCTAGCCTATGAGATCTCCCAAATTACAAAGAATATCTAATTGTTTTTTGGCACCTTCAATACCACTTTCAAATATCACGAATGCAATAATAACATTGAAAAAATGAAATTTTAATTTGACCCTAAATAATTGATAATTATCAATAACAACTCTCCAATTTACGTATATGTGAGTTAAAATGGTGGAAAGGAAAAGACAACCATATTTAATACCAATTATGTTGTGAATGTTAATAATAATTATGTCAATTTTATCTTTTTCCTTAAAATTGTTTCATATTAAATAATAATAAGATCTACAAACTCTAAATAATTTACACTTGGAAATAATAGATATTTAGTAACATTATTGAATGCTTTCATAAACTCAATAAATTTTACATTTTTGTCATGAAAATTACTAACGGTAAAAAGAAATCAATAATAAAATTGTGAACCCATAACATAAATTAGAATATTTTTCTTAACTTAATCACATCCAAATTGTTATTTTAATATAAATCTAATCCATAAAATCTCAAAACATTTACCATTATTCCTAACCCATATGAAAAATAAATTATTTATTATCATTATCCCTAACTCATGTAAAAATTGCGTGCATGTAATTAGTTTTATTACTTCTAAAGGTGGTTAATATCATCTTATCCTAAGTTCTTTCTCGGCCTATTCCACGTTAAGCCAGCACCTAATTTAGACATTTGTTCATAGAGATATTTGCATGTTGACCACCTGTCAGCGTATGGAACCCTATCAAAGCTTATATCACAAGAAGAGAACCCTGCGAGGAGCTTTTCAACTCTGTGTACTCGTTCCTCACTTCTTTGCTCATTGTTTCTCTCCTCCAAAGGAGGTCTTCGGTCCGCTCTGCAAGAGGGTTTCCCTGTAAAGTCGTCTTCAGTCTTCCGCTTGTGGTTGGTGTTGTTGGGTGTCGAGGCTACCTTTCCATACCATGATAGGCCTTGTTGTTGTATTATGGTTCTTCTGATGGTCAAACAGGTTTCAACAGTTAGACAACGTTGGGAACATTCATTTATACAGGTATTATGAAAGTTAATTTCCATTGTTAGATGCAAACTCCCGGTTTATACATATATATTGTTTTTAAAATGCGAACTTCTAATTGTGGACTCCTTCCAATTAGGGTGGAGGTTTTTGCAGGCGAAGAAGACTCTGGGATGAAGAGTTAGAGGAACACTTGCTCAATTCATAATTATTTTTTTGATAACCCCATTGGGGATTTCTGAATGAAAATACAGTGTTTTCCCCGCAACTAGTGTAACTCTCTCTTCATTCTAAGTATTGTAATATTGTTATTGTAATATTGTTCGTTTCCGACCTTGCGAAATGCCTATCTGAGACTTCTGAGATTGGTGTTTTCCCTGTTGTAGTTGTTCTGTTATTTAGAATTTGTTTAGAGCATTTTTATTCAATAAGTTCCTTTTTTTTGTTCCTTCACATTACTGAGAATGATTAAGCAAAAGGAATTTATGAAGATTATTTAGTGTTTTCCATTTTATATTGTAGTTGTTCATTCTAAGTATTATAATATTGTTTGTTTCTGACCTTGCAGAAATGCCTATCCAAGACTTCTGAGGTTGGCGTTTGCTGTGTTGTAGTTGTTCCAGTATTCATAATTTGTTTAGAGCATTTTTATTCAATAATTTCCTTCCTTCGCATTACCCAGAATGATTAAGCAAAAGGAATTTATGAAGATTATTTGCTCGAGTAAATAATAACTGTTTTCCCTAACCACTTAATAAGTAAAAACACCACTTAATAAATAAAAACAGTATTTACAAGGACTGCTAATCACTTCTCACTTCTGATAATTAATTTCAAAAAAAAATTTTATAATTAAAAAAAATACAGTAATTAAATATTTATACAAGGAATGCTAATCACTTCTACTTCTGCATAATAATTTCAAGAAATAATTTTATAATTAAAATAAAATACAGTAAATTAAATATTTATTTACATAATTCGAGGATATCACACTCATACAATGAATCCCATAATCAAATAATCAAATTGGAAAAACGTTAAAAATTCAAATAGAAATTGAATCCCATAATCAAGTAGAGTTTAAAATCAAATAGAAATAAAGTCAACGAAGTTCACTAAATCACTAGTTAGTAGTTGCAGAAATTTAATTGAAATCTTCCTGCCCAGCACCCACATAAATTGATGTTAGCTAGCTTCTTTGCCGAAAGCACGAGAAATGGTGAACAAATCTAAAAAGTGCTTCATTCATTTGTGCTTGAGAGAGGCCATTCGCTTGCGGCAGGGACTACCGGCTGCATGCAACACTTGTTTTTATTGGGATGGGTCATTCTGATGAAAACATGGTGATATTAGAGAAATAATTACAAGAAGATGAAGATTTTGAACTATAATCTCAATTATCTACCTTTATTTTTTTAGCATATGCTTTGTATAAATTTGATTATTAAAAGCATGAGCATCTAACCTAAAGTCCACGTGTATATATAAATAGAATATATATATATATGTTTTCCTAAAAGTCCATGTGTGTATAGTATTTAAATATATATATATATAATTTGTTTTCCTAAAACTGGTTACATGTCACAATGACTTCCCTATTTTGGCACTTTTTAGTTGGATGATCTAATACTATGTCAATTTGTCATTTCTCCACTGCTCTACAGATATACCATGTAAGTGATTATTGTTATCTATTAGTTTGTGTGAATTTTCCTTATTTTATCAATTGAGTTAATTTGAGTGATTTTTGGATGTAAAGTTATACAGTCAACCTAAGTTTTATTCTCATAAATAACATGTTAGAATTTAGAATTTATAGATTGTTTTTTCAAAGTAGTCATAATTAATTATTGTTAACTATAAATTTATAGGGTTGTTTATTAAAACAATTGAGTTAACTTGAATGATTGTGGGATGTAAAACTATACTCTCAACTCAAGTTTTATTCTCATGAATGGGATGTTAAAATTTATAATGGGTTATGTTTTTTCAAGCATGTCATATTTATAAGATGTGGTAATGACTTCCCTATATTGCCTCTTTAGTTGGATAACCCAGTACCATGTGGATTTATTATTTCTTCATTGCCCTAGAAATATACAATATAACTAATTAATGTTATCTATTGATTTATATGGATTTTCTTTATTTTATGAGTTCAGTTAATATGAGTGGTTGTGGGATGTAAAGTTATATTCTAATAGTAGGTAATAGTAGGTTTTATTCGTATAAATAACATGTTAGAATTTATGAGTATTTTTTTTCAACATCATGCTTATAACTAATTATTGTTATATATTAACTTATAGGGTTTTTTTTAATTTTATCAATTGAGTTAACTTGAGTGGTTGTGGCAAGTAAAATTGCATTTTCAACCTAAGTTTCTTCTCATAAATGGCATGTATGACATCACTTTCTTTTTAAAGTAAAAATTTCTATTTCTTAAAATTAGAAATGTACACGCATATCATCTAAAGTTTGTTATAGTTTGAACAAACTAGATATTAGAACTCAATTGTTTCATTAATCTAGAGGAGATTTTTCTAATGGAAGTCCAAAAAACAAAAATGTTAAACGAGACTATTAGGCCTCTCGAGCCATTTTTAATAAAAAAGCAAGAATACTTAAGAATATAAGTAAAAATAAGAGAATCTACAATGAAATAATCTAGATTTATGAGAATTAGTGGGTTCAACTAGAATTGGCCCCTTGTCACTACCTTGGGAGCATCTAGGATTACGAGGAATGCCTAATTGCTTCTCTAAACTCTAGAGCCTTTGATCCATAGAGATCATGTAATGTTACATCTTATCTAAGGTTAGAAGGATGAACTCGGCTTCATTTCTATCAACTAAAACTTTTCCAATAATAAATTTCAAGTTCTAGTAAATGTTCGTAGTATACATGTATTGGCTATGGTGACCCTTGGTGTCTCACGTGTCTAAGACACACTCTACCACCTCTACCAAAACCTCAGTATCAGTGAGTCTATGTCTTCATTAGTTATCTCTTGTTATTCCTAGCCTATTTTCTTGTGGACAAATTGAGGGGTGAGCTCGTAATACCTAGTTTCCTATCTCTCTATCTGAATATGGGTTCATGAATGATTGTGATTATGGTAACAAATTTTGTCACATCAAGCCCAAACCCTTTGGCATTACATGTTGACTTGCAGATGGAGAAAATAATCAAGGACACCACCAAATGCCACCTTGAGCTACTAATGCCTAGTTGAGGCCTTCTAATGAGGGAAACAAGCCTATGAAGGGTTGGGTCTTGAACAACTATAGAGCCCCTAAAAACACAAAGTGGAGATAAAATTCCAAGCAACAAAGAAACATAAGGAGTTCAAGTTGACCCAGAAGGTTGAATGACAATAGAACCTCCAAGGGGAGAAAAGGAATAAACTTGGTGATCTGAATCGAACTCCATGACCTCGATGACCTCAACAGGAAACCAAGGCTTTTGTGAATGAACCCTCAAAATAATAGACGTAAAGAAACAACACGATAACATTCACCATCCAACGCATAAGAACGAGCCTACACCTAACTCCATAATGCCATAATTATTTTACTCTCCAATTGATGCAGCAAAGTGGAGTTGATTGCAAAGAAGCATAATGATTCATTGTTCCAAAGGTGTTAATACCAAATTGACAAGATTGGCTTACGTCTATTATGATTCCACATTATTATCCAAGATATTCTCTTAAGATTCCACATTAATCTCCAAGACAAGCTCATATGATTCCACATTAATGTCCAAAATATGCTCATACTACCTGCCACACTCGTTATCAAATTAACCTTGCAACAACTATCTACCACCTTTTCCAAGTGCTAATATTACATGTAGAATAGAACCCACTGCATGAATGGGTATTAAAGTCTTCATGAAAGGAGTGTTTCTACGTCTCTCTACTATTTTATTTAATGGAATGATGGAAACACATCTCCCTACATCTCTCTTCACTCACCCCATCGAGTGAACATGTATGACATGTTAGAATTTATAAGGAATATGTTTTTCATTCTCGACATACTTATTTTAGCCTTTAACATCAAATAGTAATTACTCCTCTATGATGGTTGCAAAAACCCTATGTTTGATGGTTATTTGAAGTCAACAATGTGTAACAAGGCAATAGAAAATGGAAAAGGGTATGTGGGAATACTAGCTTTAGTGAAAGAAAAAGATGGTCGTAGCTTTCAATTAGTGAAAAAATATACAAAGAAACAATATTTATGATTCAAAATATCAGAGAATGAGAACCACATAAGAATTGTAGCACGTTATTCCCCCCTCCCTCCCCCCTAAAAAAAATCTCAAAGACTTACAAAAATAACGGGTTAAATAGCAAGGATCCATATGCATCTTTCAAGAAAGATATTGTCGTGTATTCTCAGTAGGGAGAACTTCTTTTAGTGGGAGTTTTAAATTTTAGAACAACAAATCAACAAGATAGTATTCTTGGTTGCAAAGAAGATCACAATCCTATTTGGCTCACCACAAAAGAAAATACCCAATGGTTGAGATGTTTAGAAGATGAAAAAGTTAGAAAACACTTTGGGTAGGATTTGCTTATGTTGTGTGTTATTTTCAACTTAATTATTTGTAATGGTCTAGATAGATGCAAAAGGTCTTAGAACTTCACTTGTAATACATATAATGGGGCAAGTTTTGTTGACTATGTGATTTGTTCACAAAGCTTAATAGAAAGGATAGATGAAACTAAGAATGGGGAGGATATTTTGGACTTAAAGTGAGACCATAACCCAAGGTACATAAGCTTATCCTATTTAGAAGAAAGACAACATAGGAGATAAACACAATGTTCTCAACAATCACTTTCAAGGGGGAAATTTCTTCTAACACAAGAAAATTGTACTATATTCAAGACAATTCTTGATCAGGATTTAAACGGGAATGCAACAAATTACAGAGATAGCCATATACACAAATATGTAGCGGAAATAATACTTCATTTCATTAATGGAAAATACTGAAATATGCTTACAACCAGAAATGGAAATAAACCAGCTAGGGCGATGGTAGCTTATCTCTGAGAAGAGATGTGTGGCTACATGCCTCTGAACTGTCTTACAATGAGGCTCGAAGGCCTATTTATTGTTGAGAAACAATGGAAAAACCCTTCATATTCCAAAACCTAACCCTAGAAGATGAAATGCCAAATTGTGGGCCCCGTTTTTGGGTAAGTCGGTACATCAACTTCCCGGGGTCGCGAATTGGTCGTATTATCTTCGTTTGATGTGCATGATATCCCATTGGAAAGATCTCTCCGAGGACTACAATGGAAAACACAATATTTTGACAGACAAATCGCTGGCGGTAGATTTCCCAAAAAATGTCGTTTACGGCCTCAAAATGGCTCTGGAAATTTAGAACCCAAAAAACTGCTAAAAATAGTAAACTGTGCTATAATTAAGGAAACTAAAAAAACTGTAAGAGAAAGTTGTGGGGGTCCAAATGGGATAGGTGGGTGGCCACCAACATCCACCTGGATCAATTCAAGAGAGGTTAATTAAGAAGGAGAAAACTTGTTCTCAAAGCCTCAACATTCATGAATTATCAAATATAATTCAAGGTGCACTTGAGAAGTGCAAAAGAGAAAAAAATAGGAAAATCTAAATCAAATTATTTTTTGGTAAATGCATGGTTTGCTGAGGAATGCAAAATGGCAAAGAGAACCTTGAAGAACATAGGAAATGATAAGATGAATGTAAATTTATATATGCAAATTTAAAAAAATAAATAAATGAGTTCATGCAAAAAAGGCAAGAAGAGTTAATATATATAGGAAAGAATAACCCAAATCTTTTTTGGCAAGAACTTCAATCAAGGAAGAAGAAAACTAAAAATAATATTATAGGTAATCAGTGGTTTAACTATGCAAGACAACTTTATGAGAAAGAATTGGAGGTTGAGCCTCACCTTAGGATCAACACAACTACAAATATTTCCACATTATAGGAAGTGGAAATTTGTATTAGGAAGTTCATAATAGGAAAAGCAAAGGACTTGGTTGAAATTCAAGTAGAATATCTAAAATGGGGAATGTACACTCTTGCACCACACATCATGGAAATATTCAATGAAATCATTCAACAAGGATTCCCAAGAAATTGGATAAGTGTCCTAGAAATACCCCTTTTTAAGAGTGGAGATATTAATAATCCTTCCAATTATAGAACCATTATGATCATTTGCAAGGCTTTTCGGAAGCATGGTAGAAAATATAATTAGTAAGTGGGCATTAGTAAAAGAAAAGAGAGCAAAAGGGAAAATAGGTTTTAAGCCAAAACATTCTACGGTGGATCATGTGACACAAAATGACACATTATTGAAAAGGTTTGGGGGACACAGAAGAAGTATCTTGTTTCTTTGTTGGGTTCAAAAAGGAATTTGATAGAGTCCCTAGAGATAATTTGTGGTATAGAATGGAAGAACTTGAAATTCTTTTTCATTATAGATTCATTGTCCATAGGCTCTATGAAGAGTGAAAGTCAAAATTATAATTTCAATAGGAATTTCAGAAAAGTTTATAAGTGACATTGAAGTTAAACAAGGTTGTCCCTTATCCCCTACTCTTTTTGGTTTATATATTGGCAAAGAGAAAGAATGGCTAAATCTGCAAGGTGGAGATGGTGTCTATTTGGGGGAGTTTGTGATAAGGCTTCTTTCATATGTCGATGACCTTGTGTTGATTACTAAATCATTCCATGGATTGTAGATGCACCCGTATGCCCTTGAGCATTTTGTAGGGCAATGGGGATGCAAGTCAATAACAGCAAGAAAAAAGTAATGATTTTCTCTAATAAGGAAGTAGAGTTGGAATATGTTCTTCTATGAAGGAAATACTCTTGAAGAAGTGAATGTTGAAGAAGTAAATGAGTACAAGTACCTAAGATTGATTTCAACAACAAACTTAATTAGGAGCTGCAGAAAGAAGAGAATATTAGGAAGGTGGAAAGCATTATATGATCTTCAAAATAGATGTAGAGAGGTAGAGCTACGGGATTGGAAAATGGAAGTGCTTTTTGGCCTCCTAGTTCATCCAATGATTCTCTATGGGTGTGAATTGTGGGCTAACAACACACTGTTTTAAAGTGGATATAAATTGAGAAAATCCAAAAATATTTGATCATGAGAAAATTGAAAATAAAAAGTTCAATATCTTATGAAATAATGTTGAGTGAAACCGGGCAGCTCACACCGAAGCAATTGCTATGGTGTGTTTCATAAGATATCTAAAAAAAATTAGCAAATAAGAGTAGGTAGATGGCCTAAAGTTGTCTTCAATGAAGGCATAAGTGAAAGAAAAAAATCATGGATAAGACAAAAAACAAATGGATGTGTAAATGGAATATCTACGTCAATTCTTGATCCACCAATAGAAAGGAGTAAATTTTTTTTTATGGATAAGTTTCACAAGCATATATGAGGAAAAAAGTTCTGTAGAAAGAAGAAGTACTATGTTGAAGAATTCAACCTTGTGATGGCCAACAAAAAGAGTACATTGCATCTAACATTTCATGGAGAGCAAAGATTCATATTAGTCAGTTAAAAACTAACTCGGAAAAACATTGGTGTGAAATGGGACTATGTAAAAGACCTAAAGAAGCTTGGGAAGAACTCGTGTGTTTTTTTTGCACTTTGCAAAGATCATTTAATTTTGGAATGTGATGCTTTCATGACATTGGGCAGAATTATGGCAATATATTAGCAATTGTTTCTTGGCATCATTATTTCAACAAGAAGTACTATATTGACCAATTCAACCTAGTGATCTCCAACAAAAAGAGTACATTGGAGCTAACATTCTGTGGAGAGCAAAGATTCATATTACTAAATTAAAAACTAACTCGCAAAAACATCGTGTGAAATGGGACAGTGTAAAAAGCCTAAAAAAATTTGAGAAGAACTCGTGTGTTTTTTTACACTTTCCAGAAAACATTTATTTTTAGAATGTGATGCTTTCACTACACCAAACACAATTATGGCAATATATTAAAAATTGTTTCTTGGCATCATTATTTCAAATAAAATGATTAAAAAAATAAACCAACTCATCATCAATTTTAATAAAAATAATTAAATTAAAAAAGCCACAAACATAAACATAATGGATCTCGTAAGCTGTTTTTAATCCATTTTTATTCCAGTAAACATTAGAATCTCTCACTCATTCATTCATATATTAACAAAAGCATCTACCCTCAAATGATAAAGGATGTTCAAAGTGACCAGCTTTTATTGTAACTTGAAATGAATAGTAATTCGTAATATTTGGCTGGCTTTTATGATACCTTGAAATGTCAATTACAAGATCATGTGCTGCAGAAATCATTGACAGTTGGATCACATGTGACTGAAGTCTGAAACGAAAGCACTTTCACATCCAGACAAATCTGATTGCAAGATGAGGGGACACAACGACAAGTAATAACCAGGTACACCACTTTATTCATGGTATCATTGGCATGGCCTGCCTGCCATTTTGAATTATTGAGCAGATATGTTTTTCGTTGGTTGCTTTATGTATTTTGGGAGTTGTCTACTTCCGAAAAAATTGCTGAAAGGAATTTTGATGGTAAGAGTAATTGAAATAAATTTATAGGTTAAAAAATTTGTAGATCATTTAAAATCAAAATGTAAAACATAAAAATTATGGTTAAAATTTCTAAAAATTTTCACCAATATATCAAATTTTTATTTTTTCCCAGAACAAATTTACACTCTCATTACCAACCTATCAAAATTTCTAATTTTTACCGAAACAAATTTACACTCTCATTGCCAACCTATCAAAATTTCTATTTTTTTTCCAAAACAAATTTACACTCATTAGAGTATTTTCGGTCTGGAAGTGGACTCTGATAGCATATCCATTTTACGGAGGCAAAAGGACGCGTCTGCCAAAGGGCTCAAGTAAAAATCAGTTACCCTGTACAGCAAAATTTTCTGTACTGATTAATCAGAAGTTTTAGATGGACGGAGTACAGCAATGGTCATCGAATCGATCTAATGGATATAGCGGTTTTCGCACGTTATTCCAAAATATAGATTTGATTAAGGGATACAAAACAAGGATGGATGGATTGTTCGCAACGCTTTCATGGTCATCTAACAAAGATACGTGAAAATGAATTATTCACATTTCATATCAAATGAATTATTAGATGAGAAATACTGTACAATGTGTTTTCAAATGTCACATCAAATGATTTGTGAAAAATGAATTATTCACATTTCATATCAAATGAATTATTAGATGAGAAATACTGTACAACGTGTTTTCAAATGTCACATCAAATCCTTTGTGTGATGAGAAATATTGGAGTGTGTTTATATTTATTTTGTAGATTTAGGTATTAATAAGGTTGAATACAGATGGGATTTTGCTGCCAAGTTATGTCTTTCCAATATAGTTATTTTTTTGCTTATCAATATTTTTATTCAAATGATCAAAACCACTACCAGAGTTGTAGAAATCATCAAATTTGATGGGTGTTTCAGATGTGAAACTGAATAATAAATTTAATAATTAATTTTGAATCAAAATTAATAATTTATTTTGGATAAAAGTTAAGACATTCTGTAGCAAAGCCATAATTTTTTCTTTTAGAATTTGACCAGAATTTTTTTTAAAGAACTGACTATAATATATGAATAGTCTTTTTTATAGTGAAAATAGGAACTGACTATAGTATATGAATAGCCTTTTTTATAGTGAAAATAGATTTAACAAACATTAAAACCCTTAAAACACCCCAAATTATAAAGCTTGAAAATTGTAATTTAGATTTCCAAAATTTCAATATTCTTTATTTTAAAAAATGTGATATCTAAAATAATTAATTTATATCAATATACGGCTATTTTCCATTATAGAAATTAACATTGATTGATTTTATTTTGGACGTTATGAACCTCAGTTCTATTTCTAAGTTTAAATATCAATTTGAAAATATATTTATTATGTTATTGTTTTTGAGTATGTATATATATAGATACATATATATATGGTATTTGTAATAACAAGAAAGTTCCAAAGTATAGAAAACATAAACTAAACACTATTAGGTGATGATGCTAACTACAGATTAACTGAATACTACCACCCCTACTTTTTTGATATTGCTTTTGAATGCATATGTCTATATATATATATAACATCAAACATTGATTGATTTATTTTGGACGTTATGAACCTCAGTTCTATTTCTAAGTTTAAATATCAAAAAATTTAAAAATATATTGATTATGTTATTGTTTTTGAATATATATATGTGGGGGGTATTTGTAATGACAAGAAAGTTCCAGAGTATAGAAAACATAAATTAAACACTGTTAGGTGCTGATGCTAATTACAGATTAACTGAATACTACCACCCCTACTTAGTGAAGCAGCTCAATGCTACCGCTTTTGGGTTTTAATCATTAAAATTTGCACAGGTTTACCTTATCTAAAATATAGTTGGAAAAGTCCGGATGTTGGGCATTGCGTATGATTGTGAAATTTGTGTTTTAGACGACAAAACCTAGAAAATGACTAACTGTTTGAAAATGTGGCCATCTCAGCTGTGCTGCACTAATCATGAGCTTTCTGAAATTTTAGTTACCTGGAATTTTAAAGATATTGAACCATCGCCATCCTTCTAGTTCATGGCGATGGTTCCGTCAAGGCTTAACACTAGTTAGATTTTATGACGGAACCTTGATGCGTTAATGTTATGAATATTCTCTTCAGATTTAAGTGTGAAATGTCAAAGTTCAAATTCACACAGTTCAAGCTTTTGATCCGTAGTATATGATAACCTGGTTTAAGTCTTCACTAAAATCTCTCACTTTCATTGGTGTTTTATAAATAAAATTCTTTTTATTTAATACAAAATAATTTTATGTGGTAGATAATTTGTAGATCCAAAAATATTTCAGTCACATTTTGCATTAAATCAGATTAGAATTCTGATGGGGTAGAACGGCAATATCATATTTCCCAGAAGAAACTATAACCAATAAAAATCTACTTAATTCTATTGGAGAAGACTTTATGTTAGAAAAATATGTGATTATCAAGATAACTAGTATAATTATATCTATATTGGTAGGCTCATTTTCTAATTTTTATAAGTTTATTGGGTATAAAAATTGGGGCAATAGGCAGATTTCAAGGATATTTATTAATGTTGTTGTGTTGTTGGCAACTTGGGTTTTTTTTGCCACAATTAGTAGACCATGATTAACTATAGTTAAGTATGTTCAAGTTATGGTTGAGGAATGTTTATTATGATTAACATATAGTTGACTATATGATGAGGCTCATCCTTGGGTAATTATATGGGTCTTAATTCACCTCTTAGCCTAGTTAAACCAACTATTTTCACAACTTATTGCATATTTTTTATTATATTTTGTTTATGAGATAAGTTAGAGGTGGACATTTTGCTTTGTGGTATGATGTACATTTAATGCAGGGTTAAAGGATAAAAGCAATAAATTTTGGCAAAGACTTTGGTTAAAACTCAAATGGGACAAGGGAGAGGAATTATAAGAGGTAAATCTTCCTCATTTACTACCTCTTCATTCAAATATTCCTCCATCAGTTCGAAGTGCAAACAGCCAAATCATGAGGACTAGAAAGCAGCCGAACAAGTGAAAGACAAAGCACCAGTTTATCTCGAGTTTGGGAGCCGAGCCTCCCTAATTTTAAGGAAGTCGTTAGAGACTTCAGATGTATAAGTAGAGAGGCCTAGGACCTCAGTAGGATTCAGATTTTTTATTGTAAAACTCTATTCTGTTTTTGAACTGCAAGACTTGTGACAGTTTTTGATGTAATCCATTTTTTTGATAATAAAAATGAGTTTTGTTTTGAGCCAGCACTAAGTTAGCTCAAAGGGCTAAAGCTCTTGGTTTAGGGCCCAACCCTAGTAGCCAAGGCTCCTCTTTATTGTACATGTATGCTAGCATAGATTCATAGTTTAATTGTTCATTTCCTTAAGTAGTTGCATTTCCATTACAGCTGTGTAGAGTAGATTAGTTGTATGTTAGTTTGCTTCCATTTGTGGCTTCTTTCAATTAGCAAGTTAGCAAAGAGAAAAAGATCACCATAAGGTTGTCAGCAGGTGTCTCGGCCTCACCTCCTCCCTCTGGGACCATGACTTGAGGAAGAGACTCTTCAACAACCCGAGAAACACAAATTTCTAGTTCTTGCATGAGATTTGGAGTTTGTTTTCTTGATTCAGTACTAGGTTCATTTCATTGTCCTCTTTTTCCATTATGTTATTTCTGCAATAAGATCTCACTCATGTTCTCATTTCCTTCAGCACTTTCTTCATGCATAATATGGGAAATTGATTCATGCTTTTCTAGTTTATGAAGATGTATCTTGTTGCATAGTTCTTGAAAGAAACACATGTTTTAAGCTAATATGGGCAATTGATTCATGCTTTTCTAGTTTATGAAGATGTATCTTGTTGCATAGTTCTTGAAAGAAACACATGTTTTAAGCACTACAGGTACTTCAAAAGGTGGTCTACACTTCATCACCAGCATCCATCTTCCACCTCATCAACATTAACCATCTCTTGTTCCACCATCACCCTCACTACTTTTTTTGTCCTTTTTCATTGAAATTCCCCTAGACACATTGAGTGAATCTAGCCATCTCTTCTCTTGGATATTGACTCCTGAGTGTTTCTAGACCTTCTAACACCCTATCCCACTCATCACACATCTTTTCCCAGTGTCCCAACACCTCCAACACCTATAGGTTTCCTATAATTCCTATAGGATCATCCTATAGATTTCTAGTACATCTTGTAGGTTTTCCTGAAATGACCTGTTTTGAGGATGGGGAACCTCTAGGAAGTCACAAGAAGCCTCCTAGGACCCTTCCACACCATCCAAACACTCCATAAACCTTCTAGACATCCTCAACCACCTTCCATCCACCTATCACATCCACAAGAACAATTAAATTGCATGCTTGATTTTACCAAAAAATCCAAAAAAGTGAAAATAGATTTAGTTTAGTTTTCTTGCTCACACATTAATATGGTTTAATGCTTTTTACTTTAGTAACTTAGATAGCAGCATTAGGTTAGTGTTGATTTAGCAATTCTAGTTACACAATAATTTGTCACTGTCTCCTTGTCAGTCTCCCTACTGTGTCATGAAATCATATCCATCATGCTCATGCTCTCTGAAATGGTCAAAAAACCCTCTTTGCCTAAGTTTATTGGATCATCGCGACTGTTATTGTAATAACCGCGCTGACTGGTGGATGATACTACAATTGGTGCGCTGCCAGCGTGGAAGCACACGGGTTTCCCGCGCTGATCGAATTTCATAGCCAGCGCATCCTCCTCTTGTATTAAGCCGCGCGGACCAGACCTCTTCTGTCATTGAGATGCGATGTCAGCGTGCCAGTCCAGTTATGCACCGGCACTGATCCTGTTTGGGCGAGTTTGTTCTAACAGCCAGCCTTCCAGATGACTCCAGACCTGGTTGTTGGCTTTGTAAAGGTCGCCCTCCCTTCTATGGCATGTTTGTTCGTCTTATGAGCCACCTTTCTTGGAGATAAGCTCATCCTTTCTATTCATGGAGACTCCTTCTCCTATATAAGCCTCCACCATTGCCATGAGAAGCTAGTTTGGAACATATAGACTTTGACATAGAGGAATTCATAGTGCTTTAGTGCTGTTTTTAATAGGCATTTGTTGTGTTGAGTGTGGATTGCTAGAGATCTTAAGGAAGGTTATCAAGTTTGTTGCCTTGTGTGAGAGAGAGAGTCGTTTGTCTTGGGAGATCTACCTTCAAGGGTGAATGCTTATGAGACTTGCTGGCTGGACCCTCCAGAGAAGGACTCAGCGTCAGAACATTGGTTGTACCTTTCTCTGTTTTGATTAATAAAAGATAGATGACTACTGTTATGGTTCCATTCTCATTTGTCTTATGATGGTTAATGTGAATTACATCCCTTCTGACTGATGTATAGTTGCTTTTACTAGATTTTACGCTTGTGTTTGTTCTCTCTTTGCTTGTGTAGGTGTCCGCCCACGAGGATAATGGACGATTGTGACCAGCTGGAGCGAAGGAGCGAGAGCGACATCTCTTCATCAAACATAGCGATGGAATCCAAGTAGGTGTTCATTACCCACTTTGTAATTGCAATTAGGAACTTGCAGAGCAGCATTGATTGATTGTTGCTAGACCCATTCTGGGCTAGTAGGGATCGCCTCTATCTGTAGAGGGGATTTACCTCTCCAACAATTTGGCGACTCCACTGGGGAGCATTGCTTGTGTATTTGTTGTTCATCCTTGATTTTGAGTTTCATTATTACTCTCTTGTCAAAGATTGGGGATCAGTCCTCTGTTTTTTAATTTCCTGGCTTATTCTGGAGAATGCTTTAATTGTCTTAAAAACCTTTACCCTGGTCTGGGAGCTTTTGGTTTGATTTTGCCTGATTTTTAGCCTCAGCGCGGTTTATATCAGAACAGTCGCGCTGACATCGCACATCTGTTTTTTTTCTTTTCCTGTCATCGCGCTTGCACATTTAACAGTCGCGCTGAGCTTGTTTTCGGGCCAGTGCCCTTTATCCATGTCCTTCCGCGCTGACAGCGCAAAGTTGCTACGCGCGTTGTCTTTTCATCGCTTTGTTGCTGAGGGGTCACCCGCGCTGATCCTGTAAAATTCATTTTTGTCCAAATTTGCCTCCTGAACCTGTTGGTTTGGCTGTCCCCTGCTCTTTCCACTTGGCTTTTGACTTGTTTTATTTTGTCTGAGCTGTGACACGCTTTCTTGCAAAGCCTTGTTCCGCAAGGGTTCGTTTATCACTTGTTTTTGGTTTTGCAAAGCCTTCCTTTTCGCTTTCACTGCTTGGTTTGCATTTCGCCTTAACTTTTACAATTGCTGGAGTGTGTTGAATCGTCGTTTGTCTAGTTTTGAACTCTTATCCTCCGGGTGTTTGCTTTTCTCCATTGATTTCACACTCAAGCCCTAGGGCATCTAGTGGCTGTGTGTGTGTGTCAAGCCTTCTGTTTGGGATCTTGTGTTCTTGTTTGACCGGCCAACTTCAGATTTGTTTTTCACATTCGCTTGGTGATAGTTGGAAGTGTTTTGGTTGTGTTCCAAGTGATTTGCCTTCCTCCTTTGAATTCCTTTTTGTCTTGTTGAGCTTAGAGCACACAGCTCATAAGCCTTTGTTTTCCTTTGATTTGGGAAACTGGTTTTTAGTGTCTTGGGAATTTTCTTGTGTTTTCATTGAGTGATTTTAGTTCTTTCACTTAGTGTTGCTATCTCTCAAATTCGTTTAAAAGTGCTTTTGTGCCATTGAAAAGAAAAACAAACTAGCATCTTTTGCATTTAATAAGTTAAAAGGAAAAGGACATTTCGTTGATTTGTGTTTTCAAAAGAATAGTTTCATTTTCTTGCTGTTAGTTGCATTAGGTTGTTTGATTGCTTGAGTTCGTTTTGTTTGATTGAAAGATTCCTAACCTTCTCATAGTTAGAATTCATCGAACGAAATGATGTTCTTTGGCATGTAGTTCACATATAAGTATTTTTGAGAGATCATACAGTAGGACCTGAAATCAAAACTTAATTCAAGATCAACCGTAAAGTAAACCAAATTTATCTAAAAACGCATTGGAACTTAATGCAAATATCTAGAGGTCTAGGCTAGAGACGTTCTCCGGCGTCGTAAAACCTAGTCACTCTTGTTTTCGCATTAAGGTTGGGTGATTCCTCCTGGTGTGATTCAATTGTGGTCTAGCTCGGATTTGGGCTCCCACGTACCGTCGCGTATATATGGGGAGACTCCACTAGGTTTACATCCTTTATCCATAGGAAGCTGAGTCTGCCGCCTTGTGAACCGAACACAACATTCGGGAAGATTGACTGCTGTACGGAAAGTCCTTGGTTCTCATACGATTGCCAAGGTGTATAAGCAGTTTTACGGGTTGCTTGGTAAACCTTTTTCTTAGAATCTCCAGAGCAGTCACTTTT
>APFE031188104.1:0-25271 GCA_000404065.3 Pinus taeda
ACATGCCTTCGATCTGATGGGTCGGACCCAATGACTTGATGAATGGTTTTTTACCAAGGTTTCAAGCCCGCGCTGAGCCACTTTCATTGATTTTGGGCGCATTTTCTTTATTAAAGGAAATCTAAAGAAATACACAGGGAGCCTTGGCAAATGCCTATAGCAATGAAATTTGGGCCGTTGGATCGGCCCGCACTGGATCCAACGGCCAGGACTTAAATTCATGAACAGTGGTCCGCCAAAGCCCCAGTTTTATCAAAATTTTATGTTTTAAAGGCATTTGCGCATATTTCAAAGAAAAGGCAGTTTTTAGTGTTTTGCATGCAGCACTCCCGCCCGCCACAGCCACAAGGAAATAGAGGATCGGCCAGAGCAACATGCGACAGCAACGTGAAGGGCGGACCCGACGAAAGAGTTGGTCACGGTTATGGATCTCTGAGGTCCGAAAAGGACAGCGATGGGCGGAATTTGGAAATATTGCAGCGTTTCCCTGTTTATAACCCGAACAGACACAGTAACAGAGAAACACTCGCAGCCGTCCTCTGAAAGGGACCGGTGCATGGATTTCACAGGATCAATAACCACTTCATTACGGGTTCAGGCGGCAAGCCATCCTTAGAGGAGTCTCGTAGTCATGATGCAAACCAAAAAAGGGATTCGGCGGAGAGACAGCGGTCGGCAAACAGAGCCCGGAAAGGGAAGGAGAGGGGCCACTGCACGCCTCAACCCAGATCAAACGAAATCATGAAGCATTAACGGCCCTGCCAGCACAACGATCATCCTAACAAACCTCATGGGGCATCTTTGGCACGAGGGAGCTCCCAAGTATCATAGCAGGCCGTTCAAAACATCTGAGTATGGTTATTCCTCTATCAGAAGAGGAAAAACCCCGAGCCATACCTGCCTATTGAGGGAATCAAACGGTTATGAAACAGGTCAGACAAGTCCAAGACTCCGAGCTTTCTAGAGAGCTCAGGAGCATTGTAAGGGGCCTATAAAGGGCAGAAAACGAAATGTAACAAGGGTTCAACTTTTGGAGATTATTCCTCCTCTGTTCCTTCAAGCTTCTCATCTGCAGTCTTTAGTAATACAAGCTTCTTTTGTTGTTACATGTTCAATGTCCATTTCTCTTCTGTTCTATGCTTGCACTTGAACGATTTGTTTAGGTTTTCTAAGTGTTTAAGGCCAGATAACTGTCATCTTATCTCTGCTTTGACATATTGAATTTGCAAGCTTCTTTACTGTCCATGGCTGGCCATTTATATGTGTGATTATATGTGCATCTGCCAGTATAGTCAGTAAGTTCATTTGTTGCCTGTAACTAGCCATTCATATTGGTCTATGTATGTAATACGCTGGCATAATCAGTGTTCTCCATCTATCCATTAAATCTACAAACTATTGAGCATTAGCAGTATAAAGCCTTGTGTTGTTGGGAGTGTTCATGCATGTCTTGAGCGTGAATAGAGGAAATGGTTATCCGACTTGATCCAAACCATCTTTCATTCCAATAGTCCAGAGAACAATATTGAAAATTTTATGTTACCAGGCATCTCTAATTTACAACCTCAGAGAGTTTCTTGGAGTGCTAACATAATTGGCGTCGTTTCCAGGGAACTGGAAACTGAAGCTCAGCTTCCCTGGGAAACGACACAGACCCAACTTTGATGATAGACAAAGTCTGGGCACGTTTTTGGTTGTAATCATCTATCTGGCGACTCTACTGGAGGTCGAACCTCTTGGCGACTCCACTTCATAATTCTGGCTCAGTTTGTGAGGCATACTCGGAGAAATCCTCAGAAATCGCAAGCCGACCCAGCACCTGACCCGGGAAAGACCATCAAGAAGAAGAAATTATTTCCGAAAGGAGCATCGGGTTCAGGTAAACCTAAACAATACTCTATATCTCTTCAGCAAGATCCTGCAATAGAACAAATACAGGTTGAGAGTACAGATTCAAATACTAGCAAGGAAGAAACGCCTCCAGAAATTCATAAAGTTCCCTGTTCTTTAGTTTCTCCTTTTGTTGTTGGCCTAATGGGAACCCCACCTCCTATTCCCCATACTCCTTTGGTCTTACCAATCACTCCTCTGCCTTCCGTCTTTCAGACTCCTGGTACCCTTTTAGCCACCACAGTTATGGCAGGTCCGCAAGCACCCACCAAAATGGAAAGAATCATAACCGCTAGGTATGGGCCTCTGATACTGCCCACTCCTTTGAATGCTATGCCCACAGGAGAATACCAGAAGTATATGCCTAAGTTCACTGGGACTGAAGGTGTCACAGCTGAAGAACACCTCGAGTCATTTTATAGCTATGATGATAATCTGGATATTAGTGAAGATGATGTGTGGATGAGAGTCTTTGTCCAAAGTCTGGATGGGGAGGCTAGGAAGTGGTTTAGAACAAGCCCCAAGATCTATAGCGGATATCAAAGCTTTAGATGATGCCTTCCTAAAACATTAGGGAGATAAAAAGGACCTGCTATACTATCATACGGAGTTTGGAAACCTGAAGAGGGAAAATGGGGAATCCTTGTCTGATTTTAATAAGAGATTCAACCGCATGTATAGTAAGATACCAGCCGAGGTAAAGCCTACCCCCACCTCTGCCAAGCTTGCCTACGCCAGTGCTTTTGACTCTGATTTCTATTTACTGTTAAGAGAAAGAAGATGTGCTACCCTAGCTGATATGTAGGATGCGGCACTAGAGGTCGAGTCTAACATTATGGCCGCAGAAAAGCTCAAAAGTCACACTGATAAGAGGAGGCAGAGAGGCGAGGCTCCTTCTACCTTTGCTTCATCCTCGGATACTAAACTTGATAAAATGACTAAAATGATCGAGTCATTGTTTGCTAAAATTTCTAAGCTGGAGGTTGACCAGAACTCTGGGAAGACAAGGCTCCCAGGCACATTTGCACCAAGAAATCCGAATCCATTTAGAAGAACCAGCGAACAATTGCAAATCATTCAGAGGGGCAAAGAAACTAATGAAGACCAAAAAGTTAAGGCTCCTTTCCAAAATGTGGTCATGGAGGAGGATCAGGGTGAAGATGAGGATGAAATTCTCTGTATGGAAGATAAAGGCAGCGATGCCTTTTTGACGTTGGCTGCATACGAAGAGTCTTTGCTGCAGGAGCAAGACAGTCAAAGGTGGGACAGAGAGGCTGTTCTACAAACTGGGGAGCAGCAAAGATATAATCTAAGGTCAAATGCAAATAATATCAAGGAGAGTCCTGCCCGAAAAGCTGCCGTCCAAACAGAGGCCCAGAATAGCAGACAAAGAAGACCAGCGGCTGATTCAGTCACCTTCAAAGCACCAGTTCAAGAAGTAAAAGGTTCTGACAAGCTACCTCTCTCTTTCAGCTTCGAATCAGAAGTTCAAAAGTTAAAAATAATTGTGCCTCTGACAGAACTGGTGAAGAGTGAAATGTTTAGAAAGCCTATCCTTGAGGCTCTCGAGCTGAAAGGTACACGAGCCTCCTCTAACTTTGTCAATTTGCAAGATGATAGGCCTGCAGTTGTGCTAAGCCCAATGACTGAACCTTCCAATGATAATTCCCCATCTTTTTATGTCTCCTTGACCATTCATGACAAAATCCTCCACAACTGCCTCCTAGATACAGGTGCCAGTCACAATCTGATGCCTAAAACTGTCATGGAAGAGTTAGGCCTTGACATCACTAGACCATATCATGACCTATTCTCATTCGACTCAAGGAACATAAAGTGTTTGGGATTGATTAAAGATTTAGCCATTTCCCTAACTTAGCTGCCTATGAAGAGCATAATGATGGATATTGTGGTAGCAGATGTCCCTCCTAAATTCGGCATGCTATTGTCCAGAGGGTGGATTAAGAGACTAGGTGGGACATTGCAGAATGATTTATCTTATGCAACTGTTCCAGTGTTCAGGGGAAAGAACAGGAGGTTATATAGAGAAGCACAGCTGGCATATATCATTAGTGATGAGAAGAATCCTGCAAACCATCCCATATATGCAGTAGACACTGATTTTGGAGCTTGCATTCTCCAAATAGAAGAATCTCGAAAGGCCGCATTGCAGATCAGGAAACCAATGGCTCAGGCCGAGCATAATACAGAAAGTCAGATTTGGGAGATGTTCTTTGATGGAGCATGTACCAAAGAGACTACAGGAGCGGGGGTGGTGCTAGTGTCTCCACAACAAGAAACAGTTCAATTGTCCCTGAAGCTGGTTTTTCAGGTGACGAACAACATAGCAGAATATGAAGCACTGCTATTGGGCCTTCATGCCGCCAAAGACAGAAGAATAAAAAAACTAAAGGTATTTGGAGATGCTGATCTGATAATTCAGCAAGTAAACAAAACATTCCAAGCAAAGCATCCAAGGCTCAAAGCATACAGAGACGAGGTATGGAGAACCAAAGAGTCCTTTGAATTTTTCTGCATTTCATATATTCCTAGGGCCCAAAACCAGCTTGCCGACTCCCTTGCCGTCTCAGCTAGTTGTTTTATACCTCCATCACCTCCCAAACTAGTTTATGAGGTGCAAATGAAGTATAGACCCTCTGTGCCTGATAATGTCCACCATTGGAAGGTTTTTGATGATGATGATGAGTTAAATAGGTTTCTTCAAGTCATTGATGAGTTTTCTGAAATACAAATTGACCAAAATAATGATGCGTTGTTAGAAGATCCCAAGTCCAAGCTTAGAAATAAGATTGGCAAGAATAGCATAGTCCAGCTCCCTAGCAACCACATTCCTAAGGGTCTAATTCCCCTTGAGAGATTGTTTGATCACAATGCTGTGCCTTACAAAGCTACCCAAAAAGAAGATCAATCTGCAGTTTGCAAGTGTGATATAGGAGGTCCAGGTCAGCCCAAATTCATAAATCTGTCCACTAATCTATCTGCTGACCAAAGTGTCGAATACTGCAAATTAATGAGGCAAATTTCTGATGTGTTTGCTTGGGAGTACAAAGATCTGAAGACATATGACGAGAGTGTAATCCAGCATAAAATTCCACTTGAGAAAGACACTATTCCTTTCAAACAGAAGCTGAGACCAATGAATCCTATGCTCCTTCCTCTGGTTGAGAAAGAAATTAAAAAGTTGATGGCTGCTAAGATCATAGTGCCTCTCAGATATTCTAAATGGGTGGCCAATCTAGTTGTTGTGAGGAAGAAGAGTGGAGAAATCAGACTATGTGTTGATTTCAGGAATCTAAATAAATGTTCCAAAAAGGATAATTATCCTCTACCTAAAATGGAACATTTGTTGCAGCAGGTCTCAGGTGCCAAAGTGATGTCTTTTATAGATGGATTTTCAGGTTACAATCAGGTTGCTGTGCATCCGGATGATCAGGAGAAGACTGCATTCACCACTCCTTGGGGCACCTTTATGTATTCCAAGATGCCTTTTGGGTTGATGAATGCTGGAGCCACCTTTCAGAGAGCGATGGATGTAGCATTTGTAGGAGAAAAGGATAAATTTGTCCTTATCTACCTGGATGATATAACAGTTTACTCCAGCAGCCATCAAGACCACGTGCAACATTTGAAGAAAGTATTTCTGAAGTGCAGAAGGTTTGGGATTTCAATAAATCCTAAGAAGTCACAGTTTGTGTTAGAAGAAGGCAAGTTGTTGGGACATATTGTTTCTGCTGCGGGGGTCCGAATTGACCAAGAGAGAGTAAAAGCGATACAGACCTTGTCCGTCCCAAGATCGAAGAAGGACATCCAGTCTTTTCTAGGCAAGATTAATTTCGTAAGGAGGTTTATCCCAAATTTTGCAGAACTTGTGAAGCATATTACCTCTATGTTGAAGAAGGGGTCAGAGATCAAGTGGAATGATGTAGCAAGAAGGTCATTTGAGTCCATTAAAAAGGCAATTATGGAGGCCCCCACTCTAATCAGTCCAGATTATAGTAAGGAGTTCCGCATATTTTCTTTTGCCTCTGACGACACCCTTGCAGCAGTCTTATTGCAAGCAGATGAACAAAGCTCAGAACATACGGTGGCATTTTTCAGTAAAACCTTAAGGGATGCTGAGCTGAGGTATGATATTATTGAGAAACAAGCATACGCTCTTATCAAATCTTTGAAAGCTTTCAGAGTATACATCTTGCATTCCAAAATAGTTGCATATGTGTCTTCTGCTGCTATAACGGATGTCTTAACGCAGCCTGATGTTGATGGAAAAAGAGCGAAATGGATTGCAAAAATGATAGAATTCAACATAGAGCTGAAGCCCACCAAGCTGGTAAGAGGTCAGGTTCTTGCTAAACTGTTGGCTGAAGAAAATTGCAGGTCTTTGGACATCGGTTTCTTGTTCAATATAGAAGAAAATGGTCTAATGGAAGAGCATGAAACAGTTGAATCACAGAGAGGACAGTCAGTGGCCGAGAACTTAACTTCATGTAGCTGGTATGCTGCGATAATCAATTTCCTCTTAAAGCTAGAAGTTCCTTCAGAATCTTCTCAAAGTCAAGCAAGAACGTTAAAGCTCAAGGCAATGAAATATTGCATCAATGATAGCTTGCTTTATTGGAGGGATCCATCTGGGGTACTTTTAAGATGCCTGGATAAAGAACAGTCAATAAAAGCTATGTAGCAGTTCCATAACAGCATGTGTGGAGGACATCATTATTGGAGAACTACAGCCCAAAAGATTCTCAGAGCTGGGTACTATTGGCCCTCTTTATTTTCTGATGCATTTGCTTTTGTTAAATCTTGTGACAGGTGCCAAAGATTTGAAGGAAAGCAACAGTTAAAATCCCTGCCCCTAAAGCCAATAATTGCAAAAGGACCTTTTCAGCAGTGGGGCTTGGATTTCATTGGCGAAATCAACCCACACTCCAGTGGCCAGCACAGGTGGATATTGGTTGCCGCTGATTATTGTACAAAATGGATTGAAGCAATCCCAACAAGGAAGGCTGATCATAATGTGGTAATGAAATTTTTATCAGAAAACATTTTCAGCAGATTTGGTTGCCCACATAAGCTTATAACAGACAATGCAGCAGCCTTCAAGGCAAAAGAGTTGGTAGAAATGTGTGATTCAATGGTCATTAAGCTTGTTCATTCCACCTTCTATTACCCCCAAGGGAATGGTCTAGCAGAATCCTCTAACAAAAGTCTGATCAGGATTATTAAGAAGCTGTTAGAAAATAATAAGAAGAATTGGGATGCCAAGCTCAAATATGCGCTATGGGCAGACAGAGTGACCATCAAAAAATCTACACGCTGCTCTCCTTTCAAGCTGGTATATGGTACTGACGCTATTTTTCCGATTCAACTTACTCTTCCTGTGGCAAAGTTGCTCCAAATAGCGTAGAACGAAGAAGATGCTATTGCCAATAGAATCACTGATTTAACAGAATTATATCAGATTAGAGAGAAGCTGATTGAAAAAGCTACATCACATCAATGAAAGATCAAAGAAGTCTTTGACAAGAAGGCAAAGAGAGATGATTTGCAGGTTGGGGATTTGGTTATGAAATGGGATGCATTTAAAGAAAAAAGGGGCAATCATGGGAAATTTGATGCTCTCTGGATAGGCCCTTTTATCATTTCACAAATTCAAGGGAACAATACCTTCATACTGGAAAGTATGGAAGGGGAACCAGTTTTTGATGGCCCAATTAATGGGCGGTTTTTGAAAAACTATGTGATTTAAGGTCCTTAGGCCTTAAAAACTGTAAATATTTTATTTTTTCAGTTTTAGCATAAGCAAAATAGACTCCATGCCCAATGGAACACTAGGAAATTTTGGCTAATTTGTTTTCTACAGGAAAGGCATTAATCTGCAGTTCTTGAGACCTCACAGGGAGGGTCTCATCCCCGGAAGGAGCCAGTGTTAGCTTTGCTATGCAAACGGATTAAAAAATTGATTCAAAGAAGCTCTCAAAGGCTGCAAATATGCTTATAACCACGCCCAAAATCCATGTTTGCTGTTCAAATCATCAAAGCATGACAAAAGCCGCCCACCGATCAAAGAGGTTACAAGAGGGAGGCCCTTTGGAGGGCAGAATTACACTATCGGAAGGTGAAAATACCCAAAAAAAACACATAAAAAACCAATATTGTAGGCTTATGAATCCACATCAATCTCAGCCGTTGGATCTGGCCGATCAACGGTCCAGATCGCATCAGCATATCGCTGATCGGGAGATGGCAGTGGTGGCGGCAGCTATGTGGTATCACCGATGAGCGATCACCGATATCGCATCGGCGTATCGCTATTGGCACTATCAATGGAGCATGGGCCTTTTATGTTTACAATAGCCAATGGGCCAGACCCGATAGAGCTACGAATTCCTGTTGATAAGGTGTTCGGGTCCGCGGCAGTGTCACTATCGGAATTTTGTAAGGGGCGGGGCCTTTGCATATGACATGCCTCCGATCTGATGGGTCGGACCCGATGACTTGATGAATGGTATTTTACCAAGGTTTCAAGCCCGCGCTGAGCCACTTTCATTGATTTTGGGCGCATTTTCTTTATTAAAGGAAATCTAAAGAAATACACAGGGAGCCTTGGTGAATGCCTATAGCGATGAAATTTGGGCCGTTGGATCGGCCCGCACCGGATCCAACGGCCAGGACTTAAATTCATGAACAGTGGTTCGCCAAAGCCCCAGTTTTATCAAAATTTTATGTTTTAAAGGCATTTGCGCATATTTCAAAGAAAAGGCAGTTTTTAGTGTTTTGCATGCAGCACTCCCGCCCGCCACAGCCACAAGGAAATAGAGGATCGGCCAGAGCAACATGCGACAACAACGTGAAGGGCGGACCCGACGAAAGAGTTGGTCATGGTTATGGATCTCTGAGGTCCGAAAAGGACAGCGATGGGCAGAATTTGGAAATATTGCAGCGTTTCCCTGTTTATAACCCGAACAGACACAATAACAGAGAAACACTCGCAGCCGTCGTCTGAAAGGGACTGGTGCATGGATTTCACAGGATCAATAACCACTTCATTACGGGTTCAGGCGGCAAGCCATCCTTAGAGGAGTCTCGTAATCATGATGCAAACCAGAAAAGGGATTCGGCGGAGAGACAGCGGCCGGCAAACAGAGCCCGGAAAGGGAAGGAGAGGGGCCACTTCATGCCTCAACCCAGATCAAACGAAATCATGAAGCATTAACGGTCCTGCCAGCACAACGATCATCCTAACAAACCTCATGGGGCATCTTTGGCACAAGGGAGCTCCCAAGTATCACAGCAGGCCGTTCAAAACATCTGAGTATGGTTATTCCTCTGTCAGAAGAGGAAAAACCCCGAGCCATACCTGCCTATTGAGGGAATCAAACAGTTATGAAACAGGTCAGACAAGTCCAAGACTCTGAGCTTTCTAGAGAGCTCAGGAGCATTGTAAGGGGCCTATAAAGGGCAGAAAACGAAATGTAACAAGGGTTCAACTTTTGGAGATTATTCCTCCTCTGTTCCTTCAAGCTTCTCATCTGCAGTCTTTAGTAATACAAGCTTCTTTTGTTGTTACATGTTCAATGTCCATTTCTCTTCTGTTCTATGCTTGCACTTGAACGATTTGTTTAGGTTGTCTAAGTGTTTAAGGCCAGATAACTGTCATCTTATCTCTGCTTTGACATATTGAATTTGCAAGCTTCTTTGCTGTCCATGGCTGGCCATTTATATGTGTGATTATATGTGCATCTGCCAGTATAGTCAGTAAGTTCATTTGCTGCCTGTAACTAGCCATTCATATTGGTCTATGTATGTAATACGCTGGCATAATCAGTGTTCTCCATCCATCCATTAAATCTACAAACTATTGAGCATTAGCAGTATAAAGCCTTGTGTTGTTGGGAGTGTTCATGCATGTCTTGAGCGTGAATAGAGGAAATGGTTATCCGACTTGATCCAAACCATCTTTCATTCCAATAGTCCAGAGAACAATATTGAAAATTTTATGTTACTAGGCATCTCTGATTTACAACCTCAGAGAGTTTCTTGGAGTGCTAACAATACCCATTGTTGGAAACTATATCACTACTGGGGGGGGGTGAATTAGTAGTGTGGCACTTTTAAAATTTTACTGTAATTACTTAATCTATTCTACCATGCACAAATTGAAACACACATGCATATGACCAGCATCACAAAGAGCTTATTGACATCAATGCCAACACTACAATGCCAACAAAATTCTCCTTTGGCATTGATGTCAACCTTAATACAACATGTGATTCTGACCTATAACCATCCAAATCTCTCCCCCTTTGAAATCATTGGCAAAGGTTCAACAGACCACATACCCAAAAACAACCCATTTGTCAATTTTATGATAAAAATAGAATATAGTAGTAGTTCTCATGCCAAATTACAACTAGAATTGAATCATAAGGATTACATATAAAAGAGACATACTTAGGATAATAATGGATATTGTACTGGTAAAGTAAGGTCTTGAGAGTCAGAAAGGGTAAAAACAAGTGATGAAAATGGTTGCAAGAGTATTCCAATTCTATGTCCCAATATATACACACAACTTAAGCATATGCATTTCCTCATGCAGGCCCTTGTAACTGGTTTCTGATATGCTAATAATGGAGTTCATAGATATTGTAAGACCCTACAATATCCTCTAAATCTTCTCTATAGCCTCTGGAAAGAACCAACTCTGTTTCCCATAATTTATCAGTGAGATGATATGGATGTTGATACTAATAGGCAGGGAACCAAATAAGAGGAAATTTGAACCTAAGTCCAAGCCAATCAGGCCCACTTCTCCTGATGCATTCTACATACCGAGAAACCATGGAAAGCGTCTACATCAAATTTAGAAAAAAATAAGGGCCCTCATCCTTAAATTCCTTCTTGCAAGCATCCCATCTAAGCCTACACCCATCTAATGCATCCCACCTCATCCCTTTAATATTTTCAAGACAACATTCCAAAACTCTATTCCTGAATTCCATTAGTATCTTTTTGGTGTCTGGGTATCATCATATCCTATGACACACCATAGAGACTCTTTCAGCAAGCCCCAGTTCATTTCGGATAGACAATTTCACATTTCCAACCAACTTGATTTTTCATAAAGTACACAAAGGATCTCAGTTAAACATCCCCAAAATACGATGTAATTTTAAGGGTCCTTTCTCTAGAATAGGAAAATTCATGCAAATACAATTCACACAATAATTCTTGTTCCAAAAAAGTGGCCTTCTGGTGGGTTTCGAGAAAATATCTAGCCTCCCTTATCTCATATAGTTGTTTCTCCTTAAGTGTTGTTAATTGAAAAAGAAAGATTTTTTCTTGCAGATACAGGGGATAAGATGGAGAATGAGATCTAAAACTTAATATTTTATCAAAAAGTTCATACATGGACTTCTTTTCATATTGTAATAGTTGCACTTCGCCATGCAACTCTTCCACTTGTAACAATGTTTGCTTCCTTTCCTTTTGGATCCTCACCAAACCCTGAACCTTCGGCTTTTCATCCCATGTCCTCTTAAGATCATCAATAATATCCTTATGTTGTTTCATAGGGATAGCTTCATCCTTCAGTGAGTTTGCTAATTTCTTCCATTTTTCTAATTCCCCAAGAAAAAATGTTGACTTCAATGAATTCAAATTTTGACTGGGTTGTTTATGTTACTATTACAATGACAGATTCAACAACTTCCTGGAACATATTTTCATCCCATTTCTCCATTGGTTTCACTATCTCAACTGTTGGTTCTTGTGTGACAACAACATCGTCAATAGGTTATTGTGGATAAGCGACCAATTTTATTTCATTTTTCTTTGTTTCAGGCACTAGTTATTATGTAATAGTAGCATCATAAACAAGTTCTTGTGGAATAGTATATCGCTTTTCTCCATCCTTCTTTGCTTCAACTATTGGTTATTATGTAACAACAACCTCTTCAATAGGTTCTTATGGAATAATGGTTTGGAATTCTTCATCCTTCTCTTCAACTTGGATTCCAACAGAAATAGTGGTTTGCCTTTCACAATCTACTTCCTCAGCACTTTCTTACACCCTTTACACAATCTCACTATTGTACCATCAAGTGACATTATTTCTACCACTTCTGCTAGGGTTTTTAGTCTAATTTTTTTTTCTAAACTGAAGCAACCACTCAACCATGGGAATTTTCTTTCTTAAATATTCATTTTCCTCCTTCGATTTATTTATTTGTTGGATAAGGAGGTTAGTTTCAAACTTACTTTGTAAGGTGATATATTCTTGTTCTTTTGTGAGCTCTTCCTATTTTTGTTGTTCCTTGGGTTCCTTTGATTCTGGTGAGGTAGCATGGATGTCTCATGTTAGGGTTTGTTCTTTTATAAATTATTCTTCTTTCTATTCATTTTGTTATACCCTCACATTCATTTGGTTATGTTGTATCAATACATTTCTCAAATGTTGAGATAACTAATGGTGTAATAGCTACCTACACTCTCTTAGAATTTTTTCCAACCAATGACTTCTTTAAGGACCTCTTTTTCACCCTGTTTGCAGAGGATTTTATTTCTCATATGCTTCTTTGAATTTCCCAGGCATTTTTATCACAAGAACCCCTGCTTCAACTAACGTTGTTTCAGGTGCCCTTGTTTCAGCAATATTTGCTTCAAGCCCTTCTTCTTCAATAGGGAACCCATAATTTATACTCTCAGACTTCCCACTAGAGATATCCATAGGTTCTTTAGTGTACACATTTTTCCCTTCAACAGATGTACCAACAAACTTCCTTATAAACTCCATCTTTGAAGGTTTTTTCTATGGGGTCTAGGAGGTATAGTTTCTCTACTTTGTATGAGAGGTGTAACTGATTTATCTTGTCTAATAGGTGTAATTACTTTGTCTTTTCTAAGAGGTGTAACGTCTATGTACTCTAATGTTATCTCAACACTGTCCATGTGTTCTTTACCTTCACTTTCCTCTGGTTCAAGAGTTGGTATATGCGGCCCTACTAAAAATCGAGTCCATGTGCCTCCATGTTATTGCAGTGAGTGAATAATAATCAACTTAATTAGAGCATGGTTGGTTAATAAAGTATTTGGATTCTTTTTCGCACACACCACCTTTGTCATGTTTTATGGATAGTTCAGTAGATAATAGGGAAAAATTATCAACTATCCATTACAAAGATGTGCCAATAACTGAAAATGGTAATTAAATATTTCCCCAAAGCATCCCTCATAGGTAATGAAATTCTAGATGAAGAAAGCTACATCATCCCAAGGATGAGGAAGGGATGTGTTTATGGTTCTAAACGCCACCAATACACAGGGGGTCTCCTCGATGTGAGGTCCCAACTAGACTTCACACCATTTGGTGTAGGAGCCCCATCGGGATATAAGGTTTGGCCACCATTACAAGTGATGTCAAAAGAGTGCCTTGGCTATAAATAATGCTTAAGAGATCCTGCACATAACTTTTGGGTAGCACGTATGTAATCTTTGTGAGGCGTCAAGTGTAAAGTGTAAAAGGAGCTTCCACGTGAAATTTATAAGAGAGAGATTCTAATAGAAAAGTAATAGTATTATCCTAATAGAGACCCATGAGAGAAATGAGAACATTCATTGATTAACCTACAAATTAGTTCACAATATAACAATGATCATATAAACACATAACAACACCATTCAACAATATCCATAGCTAAAGCAATGAAATAGTTCATTATATTTAGTATGTGTAACACAACATATACCGTAAACATCTAAAGAACAGTCTGACAACATTTACGACACATGTAAGAAAGAGTGTTGGCTCCAAGAGATTTTGATGATCAATGAAAGATCCAAGTACATTGTTACATTGATGAAACACTATCTCCAATTGTGGAACATGAAGCTACAACTTTATTCTCCAAAAGAATGATCTACTCCCTTATGCACAATTAGAGAAACAAGGCCAAATCTCTAAAGGTCCAAGCCCTTTGCTTGAGTTATGAGGGCTTATTTATAACAAATTATAATGACTCTTGAGTTTCCTCATGACTCTTTGACTTCCATAACCTATGAGCTTCTATGTAACTCTTCATATTCAACATGTGTCTCTTCATATTCCACATGTGTCTCTTGGACTTCTTTTACATTACATTTATTTATAAAATACAAAATTACATCAAAATGGTGGCTATATAAGAAAAACATCTAATAAGTTGAAACATTCCTCATGAAGAAGAAAATGACAAATCAATAGCTTGAGCATGGAGTTCATTTGTGATATAGGAGTTCCATGCTCTGAACTCTTTTATGATAACATTAACTCTGATTGGTAGCTCTGTAGCATATCACATCTCCACCTCCAAAGCCTCTTATATTATGGATTTAGAGCTTGACTATAAGATATTCCATGGCCATGATAACTTCATGTGAACTTTATTTGGCTCAATTGCACATTGTGGAATCATATTACTTATGATATCAAAGCCTTCTTGAATTGTTTCCTGCTTGATTTATTCAAGAAACTCCTTTATCTCCTGCATGATCACATCCTTACTTCTTAACTCTCCAAGTGAACCCATAGAAGGTACTTTTTGTTTATGTGCCAGGGACTCTAAATTACCATGTAGTCGAACATAAGCAGCAATGGTGTTTCTCACTTGTTCACTAAGGTGGGAATAGTTCTTAGTATGAACTCTTAATTGTTCTCTATCCGTCTCAGCAACTATCATGTCCTTATTAACCATTTTTTTAGGAACATAAGGATACTTGATGCTCAAATATTGTATCAAGTATATGACTCTATTTGTCACATTAAGAAGCTTCAAGATCTCTTGATATTTCTTCTGAAATTGAACCAAGAGTGCCACCACCTCAAGAAAGAGAATAATCTCATTGTACAATTGCCTCATGTTGTCTTCCATTGGTTTCAATTCTTAAAATATGGCTATCAATAGCTCTATCGTGTTGATACAAGTGAAAGACAACCATTGATTTTTTGCAGTAAGATGATCAACCTGTTGTTTTATGATAGATAGCTCTTTGTGTAATCATGCAACCTCACTCATAATATATTTTTTGTCACCTTGAGCTAGTGTTGCAAAAGCCACATTTTCTTCCATAACTGCTCTAGGATTTCTCTTGGTGTTAGATGCTATCACCTTCTCTATGGATATGAAACTTGATGGGAAGGATCATTGGGAAAGTATCTTCGCCTTTCTTGTACAATCCTATTGATCATATGGTCAAAGGTGAGGTTGGATACATCCATGGCCCTATCATCTGGTGGAGAAGCGATTCCCATTTCACTAAATGGGAGATGACCACCAGCGAGAGGAGGCTTCGGTTGAGTGTCTGGCTCATATGAAATTGGTTCAATGGCATCCACTTCTTCCAACTTTGATTCTAATTGAGGGGCTATCTGTTCTCCCTCCATTATCTGTGCGACTTCTTCCTCATGCATGTTCTTCATTTTTTCTTCTTGTGACTACTTTTGTAGTTCCTCTTCTAATGTTCTTCCCCTCTTCTCCACTTCTCTTAGCTTCAATAAGTAATCTTGCTTCTTATTTTCATCTTCTTCTAATTTTCTTTTTGTGCTCTTCTTCTAGCCTTCTCTTCGCCTCATCCTTATGTTTCCTCTATTGTTCTGCCTCTATCGCACCTTTTCCCATAGGAACAGTCTTGAAATTTCTACTACTCTTTTCCACTAGATCATGTTTTAGCTTCTTCATGGTGATATAGTGTCCACTTGAGCAGTTGCTTCTTATCGAATCTCCTCCATCTAAAAGTCGGGTACTTCTGGAACCTAGGAGGGACCTGCCTCATCTCTTAGCTAATTCTTTCTCATAGAATTAATGTACCAATAATTAATATTTTCATATTTTGGTACCGTCATAGGTTCATATGACCAGGTATATTGTATCTTGTCACAATTTTTCCTACACAAATTCCTAGGATCATATCTATAGAAGCTCATCATTCGAAAGTGAAGGCAGTTGAGTTCTTCAATTTTGGCATCGACCGCCTTGACGCTTTTGAGCTCATAAAGTCCAATCCCAAAGGAAGACTGGGCCAAGAAGCCTTTTTCCTCCTATGGAGGTTTGCAAAAAACCCATTATTCAACTAATAGGCTACCTCCTGTAATACCATCATATTGGTCACATACCTCGTCATAATATGAGGGGTTATCTAACACCTGAAACATCTGATGTATGTTCACTATGCTGAAGCAAACCAATAAGCAATATCATAGAGTTCCCATTCACCTAATATGTCATGCAAGGAGGTTTTGTCTCAAAGGTCATCATGTACAACACTGAAAATAAGTGCTCAACAATTTTTTCATAAACTCCTTAAAAACTAACTTCTGATAATAGTCTCCAATTAAAATAGACAGGTAACTATTCTTGTGGAGCCCCGTTCCATTTCATCCTGGTGAACTCATAACGGACATAGATACCATCTAGTGGATAAGTGGACATGTAACACTCTAGTGCTTTCTTAGCTTGTAGGTCTATCTTATCTTGTTTTATTTCAAGCTTTAGTTCAAGAGAGAGGATATCTACCAAGTTGAAAACTTTACCTCTTGAGACAATGGTGTTGATCAAGAAAATCCAATTGTCCTCTAATTATTTTGTATTCTTCCGTCCATATAGTATGTAGCACATCGCTATGAGATATTGGTATACCTTCCCCAAAGATTTGGTTTGATAAACTACACTTGGTCTCTAGCATAATATTGCAGGCTCTTGGCTCCAAGATTAGTATTGAGATTCGCCCAAGTTGCATAAAAAGTGAATTTTCGCATACTACCTAGTCCTTATCATCTTTTAATAAGAATGTATATCATGTAGATGGTAAGTGGAAATATCATTGCTGATTTCACTCCAAATGACCAAATTTATATTATCCATGTGCGACAGGATCCATTTGATGATTTATGCACAAGGCATGACTGGGAATCTACATGTAACTATGTGCATTCTAGAAATTTTTATGTTTATCTAAACTTCCTTGTCTTCCAAGTCTTTGGGGAATTATTTTTTCATGAAAGCATCATTGATGTCATTCCATGATACTTTTAGGCATTTATCTATGAAGCAATGTGCGTCTGAAAGAATAGGGACTATTGGCTTGATGATTTCCACTGCCTCCCCAGTACTAGCTTATGAGATTTCCTTTGATGTATCTTGATGGGTGGTAGGAGGCATTGTCTCAGTAGATGATGAGAGAGTGATGTATGTTGTACCTATAGCACCTGTAAGTGGAAATTCACTCATGGTGAACAATAATTAGTTTCAAGAATTTTCGTAACCATCACATGCAAACTATTCAAAAGACAATGATTAAGGGAATAACCAGGAAAATTGAGAGCACAAACCTATCACATATGAGACAAGGTGACTTAAATAGCCACTAGAAGTGAGTACCATGCCATGGTAAAGAATAGGGCACACATCGGGACAACAATGGATAGAAATGGCCTTACTAAGGCTTGAGAGTGCGCTATGTGCTCAAAGGGAGAGAAAGAGATTTCTTGGGCACAGGGCATAGTCACAAGAGGCAAGGAAGGGAGCACATTGTCACTCGTTAGTGTGTTGTTTTCTCTGGAAGATCTATTTTGGGTGCAAGGCTCAATAACAATGGACAAGGATGCTGATTATTACTTATTGGTGCGTTGTTCACTTAAGAGAGGAGATTATTTCTTGTTGGGTGTAGTTTTCAAATATAGAGGGTCCTTGCTTTCTAGAAGTGTGCTCTACTCAAAGATGGTTTAAAAAACACTAAATTAAGGCCAAAAATAAGTGTTAAACACAATAACAATGAAGGAAAAAAGCAGTAAGTGTTTATAGGTTTTGTCACAATCATAATTGAAAGGTGAAAGGTCATGGAATGCAAATAATCACAAGAAATGACATTTGTGACAGCGAGACGACACTTGTAGGAGGAAGTATTGATGAAAACATCACTTAATAAGTGAAAAGAAACTGAAATGCCACTAAAAAAAAATCAATAAAAAGCAACATTATGAAAAACTTACTGAGAATCCACACACTTGAGATCAAGATTGAAGAAAAAATCCTTTTGATGAGGGAATGTGCTTAACCCAAAATGAACAATGATCGTGAGAATGAGTGATGAGATACGCTTGTTTATAAATAAAATATATGTGCAAAGAAATTTCATGCATGATTCCCACTTGTCGATTAATGAGTAAGTTAGTTACAAGAAGTGGATTGGCCTCCTATTTTCTACGAGTGCTCTCAATATGAAAATAGTAAGGGTGCATGCAAGAGAAACAAGAGGGTGCAATCACTGATGTCAAGGAGTGCATTGGAGTTAAGGATTAGAAGGGTGCAGTCACTAATAACAAGAAGTGATCTCTCCTTGTGGACTGAGAGAGTGATCAATTGAATGAAAGAGATGCGCTTATGCTTGGGAGAGAGAAGTTTCCTCCATTAGTACTTTTTTGACTACTATATTTAGAAAGTGTGTTTTCTATAGGATAAAATAATGTGCTTATTCGCTTTTGTGTGATATGAATTTCAATTGAAGAAAATATATCACTAAGTCAAAGAAATCTAGTGCTTTTCCTATCTTTAGAAAGATGACAAAAATGCTTCCAAATATAAGAAGACGACACTTAGGAAACTTTGACCCTAAGTGGAAAAGTAACACTTAGGAATGTTTCAAGGATGGTCAACACCTAGGAAAACATGAACAAACAACAATATGACGCAAGATAAGCTTGAGATGATAGTTCATGTAGGCTCCAAATTTGCCTAAGGAAAAAAAATTGGTAGGTCGTTTTCACAACAACAATACTTGGCAACACATTGGAATAACTCCAAATTCTTTGTTTAGGTATTACCTTTACATACAGAGTCTTAGTCCTTCAGGAAGTATTGATTCACTGGGTGGATTGGCATGGCTTCCTCATTCAACCTAGCTATAGAAATAGTCTCCTCAATTTCCTAACTTAGTCAAACACAATACCAAACACAAAAAATCTCTCTTGGTTCGATCTAGGAGAGGGTAATATAGAAGTGGCAAGTTAAAGATAATCAAAGTCTTATTTTTTCCATCTGTAGTGCTTCCAGCAAGTATGTTCAGTGCCTTGATGGAGTCACTATAGGAAGCACAAGCATTGCTTTGCTACCAATGAGCCTATTCAGTACCCTAGATCAGTTACTTACTTCACCCTTATGTGTAGGAAGCCTTTCTCTTCTCACCCTTTATTTTATTTCATTTATAGAATTATTCTCAGGTACTTATTATTTTTTAGTGGTGGAAGAGGGATCTCGAGTTATTGAGAGAAAGAGAGGTTTCTACTTATAAGAAGGTTATATATGCCTATGATATCAATTTAATCACTATTGGTTTCCCCTTTCCTTTCTCTACCTGATTGAATCAACAAGAAGAACACAATCAATTAACAAACCAAGTCTAGGAATAAAGATCCTAAATATACGAGGTAATCATGGTTCTTCTTATGAATTAATAGTTGAATGGATCGTATTTTCCATCGAGACATCATTGTCTATTAAAAGATGTAAAGTCATAATCAAAGAAGAAAATGAACATGTTAGCCAAGGGTTGCATGCCACTACAATTTGTCTTTCCCAAAGTTTAGCCACATAATCTCGAAGCTCATGAAACAACTTCCATGCATAGTCATATTGAAAGCAACACATGAAGTAGAAAAACAAAAATATAAGAAAACATGACAAACAAAATGAAATAATGAAATGTAGACTAACTAAATGCAACTAACCTAACTTAAACTAACAGTCCATGCATCAGGACTAAGTGAAATGGAATTTCCAATGCAGCCATAGAATTTTATCTAACCCTTGAGTCAAAGGATATCATCAAGTGAAAGCAACGTATCATAAAGTGCAATAATAAAGATAAATGACCAAAACATCTACACAAAAACACAAAGACATGAATTGAAAGCACAATGGTGCAAGGTAATTGACTACTCTATCTTAAAAAATACACCAAAACAACACTTCTTTGACTCATAGCCATACAAAGGCTGATTGAATGCATCAATTCACTTTCTATGAGAATTGAACTTATTGAATATCACTGCTCTAACCAATCCACAATAGGGTCGTAAAAACAACCATCTTGAAATCCTCGCGAAGACAAGTTAACAATAGAGATATCAGCATCAAATATAAGATCAAGATCACACTTTGAATCACATGCAGATTGGAAATGGTTAGTGCTAGTGTGTGGTTCAATATTTATGATGGATGAAGAAGGAGAGGTATCAAATTGAAACATTTGACAATCATCAAGCATACTCTTTGTTTCCAAGTTCAATATCAATGATTTGCATGAAGGAGGATACATTAGTTGGAATTCATGCATCTGATCATAGATTCTACCTTGAGGGTTAAATAATTAAACATGAAGATATCTAACATCCCTTAACAATGAATCCACATCCCATGTAAAAATTCTAAGAATGGATTTTTTTGAGAAAATTTTAATATGACTAAATTCAAAAGTTTCATTAGGGTAACGAGGTCTTGACATAACCATCAATATGAAATGAAGTGCCCCAACTTCTTGACAAGACTCAAAATTTTCAAAAGATGTAAACTTACTTCTTGAACACAAGATTAGTTCTACATCAGAATAACTCTCATTATTTGCATTAACAAAAGGGACTAAATCAAACTTTCCCACATTAGGAGATTCATGGAATGGTTGATCAAGATATTGACAAAAATATTTGATAAATGACATGTCATCTTCTTGAGTGGAGATAAATATACCTGAAAGAAATTTCTCAATGATCAGATCTAACTCCACTTAAAATTTATGCAAATCTAAGTCTTCTTGTGAGAACAAAGATTCGCCATAAAACTTGGACAATCATTCAGATGCATAGAGACAAGAATATCATAACAATTTTTGTCCAAGGATTCATCGTAATTAAAGGATTCAAGATCGATGGGTTGACAATCAATACCATCAGATGAATGATTAATGGGACAAGAAGAATCATCATCTTGAGAAAGATAATCAAGGAAAAGTGATTCCTTCTCAATAAACTCCTCTACATTAGGAACAGTTTCTGACTCAAATTCATAGATTTGATTCCTAGATTTCGAATTTGAATTGGAACAACATAAGGTACATCAAAAGGGGGAGGAAAAGGAACAAAAGGATTTGTATATACCTCCTCAAAATATTGGGGTTCATCTTGGAAAGGAACATTTGAGGGATCTGATTGAAAATATTTCCTTGAAATCCTAACTAAGTATTGAAATTTCTCATCCAAAGATTTCCAATCTACATCCTCATTCGGAAACTCATAACAGAGTTGGATAAATCGATCAGAAAACTTTTCTAAAGACCCATTTGATTTCATCCTAAGCTGATCAATTTTATTGCAAACATCTTGATAATCATACTTGTCAAAAACTTGATGAATCACATTAACCAGTTGCTTGAAAGAATGGATAGAAGTAAGGGGTAACAAATAACACCATTTCTTGGCACAACCATCTAAAGGGTGAAAAACAAAGCAAGAATATCTTTAGAATAAACTCTGCTTGAAAAAGAGAATTGACCAAATTCAATCACATAATTAAGAATGGTTGTTAGACCCTTTCGATCAAACTTAAAATGTGACAAGTTATGTAAGAATTTCACGGGGATTGAAAGATCCAAATATTTTGAAAAGAATCTCGAGATTATGATTTGGGATGAAGAAATTTAAGATAAGAGATTCAAAGAGAATTTACAAGCTCATATTGTCATTTGGCCCTCCTTATAACACCAAACATGTTGACCACGTTGGATGTTTCCAACATATAGGGGGTCTCCCCAATGTGAAGTCCCAATTAGAATTCACACCATTTGGTGTAGGAGCCCCATCTAGATATAAGGTCCAACCATCATTGCAAGTAATCTTAAAAGAGTTCCTTAGTTGCAAAACATACACAAGAGATCGTACACATAACTTTGGGGTAGCAAGTATGTAATATTTATGAGGTATGTGTAAGGTGTAAAAGGAGCTTCCACACAAAAGAGATAAGAAAGAATCTTCTAATAGAAAAGTAATGGTACTATCCTAAGAGAGACCCACGAGAGAAATGAGGAGATTCATTGATTAACCTGAAAATTATTTCACAAGATAACAATGATCATATAAACACATAACAACATTCAAGAAGATCCATAGCTCAAGCAATGAAAATAGTTCATTATCTTTAGTATGTGTAACATAACATATACCACAAACATTTAAATAATAGTCTTACAACATTTATGATACATGCATGAAAGAGTGTTGTATCCAAGAGCTTCTGATGATTAATGAAAGATCCAAGTACACTGTTACATTGATGAAACACTAGCTCCAATAGTGGAACACTAAACTACAACTTGCGTCTCCAAAATAATGATCTTCTCCCTCACGCACAACTAGAGAAGATGAGGCCAAATCTCTAAAGGTCCAAGCCCTTTGTTTGAGTTATGAGGGCTTATTTATAACAAATTATAATGACTCTTGAGTTTCCTCATGACTCTATGACTTCCATAACCTATGGGCTTCTATGTAACTCTTCATATTCTACATATGTCTCTTCATATTCCACATGTGTCTCTTGGATTTCTTTTACATTACATTTATTTATAAAAGACAAATTTACATCAAATTGGTGGCTATATAGGACAAAATTCTAATAAGATAAAACATTCCCGATGAAGAAGAAAAGATAAATCAGTATCTTGAGCATGGAGTTCATTTGTGATATATGAGTGACATGATCTAAAATATATTGCAATAACTTTAATTTTGATTGGTAGCTCTGCAGTATATCGCATCTCCACCTCCAAAGCCTCTTATATTATGGATTTAGAGCTTGACTATAAGATATTCCATGGCCATGATAACTTCATGTGAACTTGAGTTGGCTCAATTGCACACTGTAGAATAGTAGTACTAGTGATATCCAAGCCTTCTTGATTTGTTGCGTATTTGATTTGTTCAAGAAACTCTCTTATCTTCTGTATGATTAAAATCTTTGGTTCTTATCTATCCAAGTTGTTCATTAGAGAAATTTTGAGGTCTAAAATGGCCCTCCCAAGAAAAATGTACAACCAAAATAAAATTTATAAGAACTAATAAGATTAAATATGATGATGCCAACCATGGGGGATGATTCACCATTTTTGGGGTAAAAAAGTAAAAATAATAAAAAATAATAAAATAATAAACTACTTTATTTCCACTATTATTTTATAATTTCCTTAGGAGTCCCATTTTAGACCTCAAAATTCCCCTAATGTAATATTTACACTGTTCTATGTTGTATCAATTACTTAGCCCAATTCAATTCTTCAATTAGTAATCTTTTCAACAACAATTAATTCTTCCATTCATCAACAGTAATTGAAGATAGGACAGTAAACGCAATGACAAATAGGAGACAATCAACACAACAACAAGAGACATTAGTTTGGTCAAAGACCATGGAAAAACTCCATAAAGGGTAAAAGCCTTGTAATTCTTCTTCTATTAGATTGTCATAAAATGTTTAACAGATAGTAAAATGAGCAATATCCATCAACAAGAGTCAAATTCAAAGACTGTGACTATCAACCAAATCAACTAACCATTAATCCAATATATTAATGATGAAAAGTCAAATCTAGTTAATTGTCATAAATCTAGAAAATAGTTTTGCAACTTCAACCTGTTTATCACCTTCAGCTCAGTTCTCTATCTTCAGTATGTTACCTCAGTTCTGCACCTTTGGCTTGTTCAGCACCTTCATCTTAGTCATGTGCCTTCGGCTTGTTCTGCACCTTCGACTCAGTTATGTACCTTTGACCTGTTATACACCTTCAATTTAGCTCTATACCTCAGTTCTATAACTTCAACCTATTATGTGTTAAGAAATTTACCCTAGAACACAAATTAATTACAGAGAATTACTGAGAGGAACAAATATAAAATTAACCAACAACAACCATAAACACTCATGTTTATCAGGGAAAACCCCAAATCCAGGGGAAAACCCAACCTAATGATATCTCATTAGCATTGGCCAAAAATCCTATCCAATCAACTGTTTAACCTAGTCAACTTAGTTCTATACCTCAGTTCTATAACTTCAACCTATTATGCACCTTTGGCTTAGTTTTGTATCTCATTTCTACACCTCTGTTTTAAAACTTTGGCTTGTACGAACCAAACAAATCAAGAGAGAGAATAATAATGAGTTGATATGATATCCAAACAATCTTTATATCACTTGTATTTATATGAAACTTTGTAGGGGCAGCTTGTCCTTAGGCCGACCTTGAAAATTTGTGCAACTGCGGGATTCACTTCAAAAATCCACTTTCCCATGTCTGAATGAAGTGCTTCAAAGGTCAAAATTGGTCCTCCCAAAAAGAGGAATCTAGTTCCATGATTGGAATTTTTCACTGAGCTGCCAAATTAAGACTCCCTTTCAGCTAGGGAGAAATTCCAACTACATCCATGTAATCATTGCCAATTTCATGTCATCATATCATATCCCATCTCTGCTCGACTCAATCTGCTAAAACATTCTCAAATCTAAAGAAGAAGAATCATAGGGGAGCTTCATCTACCACCCTCTATCCATCAAGGAGCCATTGCTACCACCTGGAATAAGTTCCAGTAGGGAGCCAATGTTGCTATCTAGGAATCTCTACCAGTGGGGTGTAGGTTTTAACCCCGTACAGAAATTACCTGCATACAAATTCTAAAACACAAAAAAATAATCAATGCAAGAGCGTAACACATAAAACACATATACACAGAGATTTTCCCACAGGATCCCAAAACCAAGACTACCAGCTTGATTTTCATTATGTTCCTTTCAATGTTATAATACATATTTATATATGTCGAAGCATCCAATACCATGGACCGAAAACCATCACATCCAATACCATGGACTGAAAAACCATTGCGTCCAAAAAACATGTGCAAAAATCATGCACAAAACCATAGGTGGGTCCACACCCAACCTAACATAGGGTCCAAAATCAAAATCTTCCGGGGCGTTGCCCCAGACCCCATAAAGTGGGGTTACGGGTACCCCTCAAACCCCCTATTAACTACGTGGAAAGAATATAACACAACCCAAAATTCTCCCACTTGTTCTTTTCTTTCCACAGGGGGCCACAGGAGAGCTTAGTCATTTTTCTAGCCCTGAAACGCCCATTGTTTCTCTACACCAGGAAAACTTCTTAGAGCTCACATATTTTTTCAATGCATCTGCAATATTCTTCAAAGTGTCCACCTTTACCAACAACACCTTTTTGTCTTTTATCATATCCCTCACAAAGTGATACTGAACATCAATGTGCTT
>APFE031188104.1:26818-42909 GCA_000404065.3 Pinus taeda
AGATAAACCAAAATTTGAACAGAAAGCGGATGGACTATACCTTTCTAGCTGCCTTCTTTCTCAAATTGATCTTCTCACACCCGGAGTTTGTGGCTCTTCATCTTCTAATTCCTCCTCTGCTATAGAATCTGATTCTTCCTCCTTTAGCTCAAACTCTATCTTCTCAGGTTCCTTTGGTTGGACTTCATGTTTAATAACATCTTTCACCTCTTTGAACACCACATCTTGGTTGTACACAACCTTCCTTGTTACTAGGCTCCAAAGCCTATAACCCTTCAAACCATCCTTATACCCAATAAAGATACACTTTTCAAATTTACTATCCAACTTGGTTCGATTCTCCTTTAGAACATGTACATATGCATCACATCCAAATACCCTCAGATGTGAAAGAGAGGGCTCCTTACCAGTCCATACCTCTTGTGGAGTCTTATCCTCCAACGCTGATGAAGGTGACCTGTTGACCAGGTAACATGCAGAATCCACCACCTCTGCCCAAAATTCCTGTCCTAACCCGGTACCACTGAGCATGCTTCTTGCCCTTTCCATCAACGTCTTATTCATTCTTTCTGCAACTCAATTTTGCTAAGGTGTATATGGAGTAGTCTTCCACCATGCTATACCACACTTCTTACAAAATTCTTCAAATTCCCTATTGCAAAACTCTCCATCATTATTTTTTCTCAGCACCTTTATCTTCTTCTCTGTCTGGTTTTCCACCATAGCCTTGAATTCTTTAAACCTGTCAAATATTTCAGATTTCTTCTTAAGGAAATATATCCATGTATTCCTTGAGAAGTCATCTATAAATGATACATAGTGCACAGACTTACCCAATAATGGAACCTTCACAGGTCCAAACACATCACTGTGCACAACTCTAATATATGTTTCACCCTCTTACTTTCAGAGGGGAAACTCACCCGATTCTGCTTCCCATATACACAATTTTCATAGAAATCAAAATCCAGAGAGCTATTACTCATACCTTATACCATACCTTTACCATGAAGAATTCGAAGGCCCTTCTCTCCAATATTTCCAAGCCTTTGATGCCACAGCATGGTCCTCTCTCCAGAGACGACTAGATTTTCTGCTCCACTTTCTGGAACCACAGAACTGTTGCACCCATCAACAATAGTGCTACCTTGTAGCTTGTATAGAGTTCCAGTCCGAACTACCCGCATCAATACCAGTGCTCCCCAAACCATATTGCAAGTATCCTTCTCGAACACTATTTTTACACCCACATCATCCAGCTTGCTTATAGAAATCAGATTTTTGGCCAATGCAAGAATATGTGGAACACCCGGAAGTGTTCTAACCCCTCCACCTTGCAACTTCAACTTTACTTTTCTGCGACCAATGATTCTAGCCTTCCTATCATCCCCCAAGAAGACATCACCACCATCATATTTCTCATTTGTAGGACCACTCTCTATGGGGAGTGAAGTGAAAGGATGCACCTGAGTCAATCAACCATGCCTCATGATCTACATGTGTACTTGAAGAAGCCAAGTACACATCCCCACCCTTCATCTGAGGTGGTTTTCGCCTCTGCAGAAGGGGCATCATTAGATCCCTTTCCTTTATCAGGAGATTTAGATTTACAGTCCCTTTTGTAGTGCCCTTCCTTTCCGCATTTCCACCACCTTTACAAGTTTTCCTGGAGATTTAGATCTCCCTCTAGATTTAGATCTCCCACTCGATGACTTATTTTTGTTTTTGTTCTGTGACCGTCCTCGTATAGACAAGGCATCACCATTATGGCTCTCCATATTTTCCATCTCATCTCCTCCGTCAGCAATGCTGAGACTATTTCATCAAACTGCAAGGCAGTTGCATTGCTACCTATTGCAATAACCAAACTATCCCACAAATCTGGTAGAGAACACAACAAACTGATGCACTTATCTTCATCTGAAATTTTAATATCAACAGATGCTAATTGACTTACCACAGTATTAAATGCATTCAGGTGCTCTATCACTGAGTCTCCATCTTTCATCCTCAGGTTATACAGATTTTTTCGCAGGAACAGTTTATTCACCAAAGACTTAGTTTGGTACAAAGTCTTAACTTGTCCCACAAAGCCTTTGTCGTAGCTTCCCCTAATACATTCAACAATACTAAATCTGAGACACACAATCATATTGTGCTCATTGCCTTCTGATCCAACTTCTTCCATTCTTCATCGGTCACTCCCGTTGGTTTAGTACTTGGATCTACCGCAATCCGTTGATCTTTATCCACCAAAAGATCCTCCATCTTGAGTTTCCACAACTCAAAACTCTGACCATTAAATTTCTCGATCTCTATCTTTCCACCACTCGCCATCTTCTTTCACCACCAAAATTGATCTCACAGATCTCCCATTGAACAGGGTCTACCACAGGCCCGAGCGAAACCCCTCAGCAACAAAGGCGTCCCCATGAAGCCAAAAACAACTCCGATACCAAATGTAGGTTTTAACCCTATACAAAAATTACCTACATATGAATTCTAAAACACAGAAAAATAAACAATGCAAGAGCGTAACACATAAAACACATATACACAGAGATTTCCCTACTGGATCCCAAAACCAGGACTACCAGCTTGATTTTTCATTATGTTCCTTTCAATGTTATAATACATATTTATATATGTCGAAGCATCCAATACCATGGACTAAAAACCTCACATCCAATACCATGGACCGAAAAACCATCACGTCCAAAAAACATGTGCAAAAATCATGCACAAAACCATAGGTGGGTCCGCCCAACCTAACATAGGGTCCAAAATCAAAATTTTCCGGGGCGCTACCCCATACCCCATAAAGTGGGGTTATGGGTACCCCTCAAACCCCCTATTAACTACGTGGAAAGAATATAACACAACCCAACATGGGGAGCCAATGCTACAACCTGGGAAACCATTAGGGAAATTTTGAGGTTTAAAATGGGCCTCCAAAAAAAATGTACAACCAAAATAAACTTTATAAGAACCAATAGGATTCAAGATGATGATGTCAACCATGGGGGATGATTCACCATTTTTGGAGTAAACAAATAAAAACATTAAAAAAATAATAAAATAATAAAACTACTTTTTTCAACTCATATTTTAAACTTAACTCCCTAAGGTTTAACTCAAATTAGAGTGGGAGTACTCATTGGATGCAAAATTTAATTCATCATCCTAGGAGTACCCATGCTACATACTTTTGATGGACCCTACTACACGAAAAATGAGAAATACATGAAAAAAAGTGTTTGCAATCACGTTTTTAATGTATTTCTCATTTTTTGTGTAACAGGGTCCATAAAAAATATGCAACAAGGGTACTCCTTGAATGAGGAATCAAATTCTACATCCACTGAATGTTTCCGCTCGAAATTTGAGTAAATCCATGAGGAGACAAGTTTAAAATACGAGTTAAAAATAAAATAAAATAAATAAATAAAAATAAAATTCCCTCTAAAATTTGATGATGTAATCTAATCTTATTTTATTATTTCCACTATTATTTTATAATTTCCTTAGGAGGCCCATTTTACACCTCAAAATTCCCCTAATTCTCTGCCAACCCAGGAAACCTACAAACAATAGGAGGGATGCCACTTACCTTATGAGGTAAGGATTGTGCTTATCCCATCGCCTAGTGATAATAAGAGGGATACCATTTACCATAAATGGTAAGGATCACACCTATCCTATTATCTGTTGATATTTCCAACTTGACCCTCAAGAGTCAGTGGTAGAACACCTGCATCTCTAGCTTGAACATGATGCCACTTACCATAAATGGTAAGGATCGTGCCGAACTCAAGCAACTGGCACCCATTGGTCAAATGGGTGTGAAGGATAGACGCCAACTAGGGTATACTCTATAAAATCCATAGGTCCCTCAATCCAGGAGCTCTAAGGCTCAATTCCTCACCCTAGGAGCTCAAATAGGGGGAAGAGCATAGCTCAAGGTCCTCTATCAGCCCATACCATTACTTGAGAGGGTCACATACATTAATCCATGCTGCTCTACGTCTTCAATATGCTCATTAGTCTAAGTATGACAGAGTCTCTCAACCCAATCATCATCGGTTTATCCAATAGTCTCATATATTTAGAAGTATATCTCAGACCATAATCCTTCTTATGCTTGATCATCAGAGGCTAACTACCTATCAAGAATTGATCGATAATATATCAAACCAAAATCAAATTCATACCTTGGACTAGTTTGATGTGGAGGTTCAGATTGAAATTGCTTCTTCTAAATCCAAGCTTCACAACGTAACTATCAATTCAGGCATACCAGGCTCAAGGATCTTGTTGTTCCTTGAAATTTTCACTTCTTCCATCTACTTCATACTTCATCTTGTATAACCATTTTGAAGTTGCACCATACCATACATCATCCTTCATAATTGATTATTTGGCCTTGGCATCCTTCTAAACCTATTCTATCATAGCTACTTCATTTTTTTTAGAATTATCATTGGTCTTGATCCTATTAGAGGGGAACAGTCCCCTAGAATTCCATTTATTTCAGTGCAAAACCCTCACTTCGATGATTGGTATCATGGACCTTTGCTAGAAGAGGTATTTTAGAGACTCTATATAGTCCTCCCACCCTAGATCCCAAGATAAAGGCATCTTTCAGTTGGGATCCATTCGAACATGAGAGAACCTTTCCATTAATGAAGGTTATTCTCATTTCTTTGTCTTCTAAGGAAAAAATAGATATTAGGTTCTTCTTTAGTTCCAAAACATAGATCACTTTCTGAAGAATAATAGATTTTCCATAGTCCAAAAAAAAGTTGACAGTACTAAATCCCTTCACTAGATATGTAGTGTTGTCCCCAAGAAAAATCTTTGAACTTGTCTCCCTCTCAACTAGATTTGAGAGGAATTCCTTATACTCAATGCGGTGTCTAGGAGCCCCACTATCTACCAGCCAACTATTGTATGAATCTAGCAGAGAAGAACTAGAGAGGGCTGAAATAAGAATGTATTTAGATTGACTAATAGATACATTACTTTCATACCTAAATTTTCTTGGCTTCTTTTGAGGATGAAGACTCTCTTCGCGATCATCCATAGTTTCTCTTCTTCTTCTATCATCTCGCCTTCTTCCATCATTTCTTCTTCTCTATCATTTTACATGTTGTTGTTGTAGCATCGATCGAACCTTGGAGCATCTTTCTTTCTTTGAAAATCTCGTGCATAGTGGCCATGCTTGTGATAATTATAAAATCCAATATCCCTTCACCTTATATTATAGTTCTTTGACTCCGGAGAGGACCTATTCGAACCAAATTTTCTTCCTTTTCCATTTTTCTTCTTATTTTGAGTAGCAAATGCAACGGCCTCTTCTTCTCCGTGTTTATGAATTCTCCCTCTTGAAATCATCCTCAATTTTTCTTGAGCGAGCTTTCCAAAAAGTTCATCAAATGTTGGACAAATGTTGCTATTTCTTATGGTGGTAATGAAGGTTTCCCAAATAGGAGGGATACCTCTAAAGGTTATCACCACGAGGTCCTTGTCAGGCACAATTTCCCTAACTTTCTGCAATTCATCTCTAAGATGACATATCCTCATAATGTACAATTACACAATCTCTCCTTTATTCATCTTCGTGTCTTTCATTTGATCTTTTAAGGTGATGATTTCATTCAAATTATTGACTTCATATAGGCTAGCTAGCTTATCATACATGTCCTTAGATGTTTCTAATTTCCAACATAGGCAAGTAAATGATCTTGTAAACCATTAGTTATAATTTTCTTTACTTTTAAATCACCTTTCTTGTACTTGTTCTTGGTAGCAATAGGAGCACTTTCTGGGGGCTCACTAACTTTTCCTTGTATGTATTCCAAAACATCATTGTATTTCGATATGATTTCCAACCTGATATTCCATGCAAAAAATTTAGATGAGTCACCCAACTTCTCATTTTCCTTGAAATAAGAGGTAGACATTTTGAATTGATTAGATAGGCTCCTTCAACTTTCGAAAGATGATTGCTTCAAGTCTTGTCTCCCTTGGGTTTGTCCTTCAACTTAGCTTTAATACCATGTTAATATTTACACTACTCTATGTTGTATCAGTTACTTTAGCCCAATTCAATTATTCAATTAGAAATATTTTCAAAATTAATTAATTCTTCCATTTATCAATAATAATTGAAGATAGAACAGTAAATAAAATGAAAACTAGGATACAATCAACACATCAACAAAAGACATTGGTTTGGTCAAAGACCAGGGAAAAAACCCACAAGGGGGAAAACCCTTTATAATTCTTCTTCTATTAGTGTTATAAGGAAATCTAATGTCCATACAAAGCTGCTAGTCCCACTAAGACGGGTAGCTATCTTAGAAACAAACAAACTAAAGTTACTCTCGTTTTCCTTTATGAGAAGTAGATAGGAGAGAAGCAGAGAATACCAACCTCGATCCTTCGCTCGGTTCCTTGCTTGTTCTCTCTCCCCTCTGACAGATCTTTGCTGCTCCTTCCTTGCTTACTTCACTTCAAAGAGCACATGTAAATTCAAAGCAGTATAATACCTTCAAAGTACAGAGATCTAAAATCATAAACAATATAGGACCAGATATATATAGACCACACAAATGCATATATCATCAAACATACAAGAATGTGGAAGAAAACTTGAATAGCTTTATTGATAGAAAGAATAGAAGAGAGGATTACAACCCATTGATCTGACCCAGCGTCATCCTCCTAGCATGAAAGCCCTTCTTCACCTCATGAAAAGCTTAGATCACCCAACACTATGATTTTCCACCAAGAAACCAACAACACTTCCTTACAAGATACAAAATTCCAGCCTCTGGATCTCTAGGATGAGGGACCCATATATAGATGTTTGCAGGGGGGTGAGTCAACTTCTAGGATTTTGATTAGTTTCCTCTCTCTGATAGTTCTTGGTTCCACTTGGAGATTCATGATCTCTTACTCATCCCTGGGCGAATTCATAGAGACAAGTGTCATAGGAGAAGTTTCTGGAAGATTCCATGATCATCCACCTTGCAAACTCTCTCTGCCATTTGTCTACTCTCACCCATCGCACCCTACAGAAGGGCTTTTTAGTATGCATCATACTTTTTTCATATGGCAGGTGAGATGCATCGCACCCTTAGCACTGAGCAGCCTATATGGTCCAGTTTTGACCAGTTCTGAGAAGTTTTCCATGGAGAACTTCTCGGAGATGATGTAATCAGTTGACCTTGTTCCTTTGGGGTATAAAACAACACTTTTAGGGACTCATAAGCCCTTGGTTTATGGACATATGTGATTGGGGTTGCAGTGCACAAATATGTCTATAACAGTTTCCCCCTAAAGCTTGAGGTCGTAAATCTTTTGATGTCGGGTGAAATGCTTTATCATGAGGATCCGAGGTCTTTCGAACTAGAAGGAGACCTATAATAAGATACAATACAATACATTATCTTCATAATATTTTCATGATCTAACTGAGGCAGGCATTCCCATGCTCAGCTTTATAAATTCATTTTCATGTACATAGGATAGACAACTGTCTGTGTGGCAGACTGATGAATCTTATAGAGCCATCATCCTTAGATTTGGATGATCATCAGCAATGATGTACATTTGATGTCTTTATTTTCCTGAATATATCGCAACCCAGATGGATAAAACTAGATCCGAGGTCTTCAAACTCATTCAATCTTTGCCCGAAGTACAAGTCGATCCATGTGAAAATATGTTCTGGAGTCAAACATGGAAAGACATCGCCTGATTACCAACCAATGATGTAAGTTGTTAACAGGCGCGAGAGGAATCACTGATAATGATGATGACCCTCAAGGTATGACAGTATAATTCACGTGGTGTGAAAATGGGACTTGGCATCGAACACCACGCAAAAGCTTTCAGTTGAATGCCATTTATGTAAACCTGTCGCCGAAAGTGAGAAACTTGGCATTGAGGCATGCAAGCTTCAAAGTACTGAAGGGTTGTTCTTAGGTTGACTTCTTGGATAATGAGTTATCGTCGACAAGAAGAGACCCGTTGTAGGAGGGCCTTAATGAATCCCACATTTACGACATGGAACGGAGCAAATGATTTTGTGGAGGTGAAAACGATTTGATGATACATGGTTCAGGGTGGCAGTCATGAAAGAATGAAGGGTTATGGTATTGCAGCGGATGAGACACAAGCTGGGTTGGTGAATTCTCTGAGCGACTTATCTTGAACATATCGGCGACACTGAAATGGATTGGTAGTGTTAACCCCAAAAAGGATGGTACGGTGTACCAATGGTAATATGACCGGTGAACGAAATAACCCAACCCGACTCAATCATGGTGATGGAGTGAAAGTGCCACGTTCAAGAGCGACTTGCTACCAATAAATTTTCTTCAAGTTTTCTTCCCAATTTTTCCCCAATCATTGTTGACCAGTACCTCTTTATTTTTGTCAAGCTTGAGGAGGATAACATATGCTTGTTCTATAATTTTCCCTTCAGGAAAACTCGTCGCTATGTTTTAACGAGCCTAGCGACAGTGAAACTCATTCTTGTCTATATACACAAGTTTTTCGCTATTGGTTTTAACGAGTTTAACGACAAAGATAACTCGGTCCTTTTTCAATTTTAAAGAGTGTGAAAAAGGACGGAAAGGAAACTCCAGGAATCCTTTTTCGTCATATAATCCCTTAAGTCCGAAAGGGTATAAAATAATACGAAAGGGATGAATTTTTGATATTTTTAACGAGCCAAACAAGACAAGTGCTCGATATTTTTGTGTAATAATCCCTCAGGTCCAAAAATATTAAAATCTAGAGGAGGGATAGCACTTCCAATAGCTTTAACAAGCTGGAGAGGCCAATTGCTCAGCAATCTTTTTCATATTTTACGAGTCAAATGAAAAGAGCTTAAAGAAGACTCGTTTTTTGAGGAATGAGTGATATTTTCGGGTAGCAGTTGGTTCCAGGTAAGGTTTGGAATTTTCCAATCACGACAATGTTATGAGGATGGATAACAGAATCACTCATCGCAGTTATTCCTCAAAAATATAAACAATCAAATTGAGGCGTATGATCGGCTAAAACAAAGTGGAGGTGATGGTAAGAACACGACCAAGGCTCAAAAGCTGATGATAATGCATTCGCAATGGTTATTTATCGGAGATTGGTTCATTTTTTAATGAGCTTAAACTCTAGTGGAACATATGCTCATTGCTTAGGTTTAATTTTTAACGAGCTTGAACTTTTCATAAAACTGCTTGTGCCAGTTGTATAATAAGGATGTCTCATCGATAGGTTCAATTTTTAGGGAGCTTGCACCATTCGAAACTTTGCTCCGAATCTTTTCTTTATGTAAGCTAGGAATGACCAATCCTACGAGTTTAAAGGGTTAAGAATCTACAAACTAAGAAAATAAATGGTCGCTTTTCACTTTCCATGTGAAAAGGTTTGCATGCCCCCGGGTATAATAAAGTAGAGTTTCCAAGTTACCCTTCAATTTGCAGACAAAACATTTGTTCTATCAAGAAAGGCCTACCTTTTAACGTACAAAGTAGAGTTTCCAAGTTACCCTTCAATTTGCAAACAAAGCATTTTCTCTATCAGGAAAGGCATACCTTTTGATGGAGGTATCTTATTCCAGTCTAATCCCATTTTCCTAGATGGACGGGTGTGTCAAACTAGTCATATTCCTATGCAGAAACCCACCTTATACCTGGGGTTCTTCTGCCGAAACAGACCAGGGTGCATGCCCCCTAGGTTTCGGTCATATTCAATGAATTACTCGCGCTCATCAGGTGGACGAACTGTAGATTGATGAGACATTCCTTGCATGAAAATACCAGTTAGGGATGGCATTTGACTATTAGCTATGTGTGAGCCGAGGAATGAAAGTTGCTCTACGAGCTCGACCACTCTGCCTTCATGTGGAAAACACATTACTCGAAAGAGTGACGAGACAATGGCTCCCATGTTATAAATGTAGTCGCGCCCAAGGAGTATATTGTAATCTAAAGGTACTTGGACTACCATTACGTTCAGATAAACGGTTTTCCCTCTCAAAGTTATATGAAAACTTGGAAGGATCCCTAATGATCGACTGGTTCCTTTGTCGAAGCCTGCCAGATTTCACATCTCAAGCAGAAGCGATGGCGAACTAATCGCTTTCCAAACAGTTGAGGAAAGGATACTCACAGAATCCCCTTCATCTATGATTGTACTGACCATGACCATTCTGTAAGCTTGTACAATGATCCAGAATGGTACATTAGATGGTAGACGGGGTCTACCTAGTAGATTCCAATTGAAGGAAACGACTAGGTTGCTCTGAGGTGGGACCGAATAAATGGCCAAATACGACTCTGACGAACTTCCTTCCTGCGGTAAAGGAATGGGAAGATTGCCCCCATGTTCATCGGAGTCTGTATTTATGAAAAGAATTTAAATGGTGTCGTTCTCATTCTCTTCGGTGACTGTATCATTTGAAGATGGACCTTCTAAAGACAAGACTGGGTCGACTGTCGTCTCGACCCAATGACTTTGGTCCAGTGTAGACTCAGAGGGTTTATCTTCAATGATAGATGCTTCGACCGACAACAAAGGTGTGTCAGTCAGATTTTCAACTAGTGATAGACTCAGAAAGAGTTTCTTGTATCCAGGAGGAAGTCGTAGCGGTGAAGCAGGACGGTTATCCAAGACTCTTTTAGCTTTGTCCAGGAAGGGACAATGGTGGACGACCTGATTGCCTTCACACAGTCTACAAGGAAATTAATATTTTCCTTTCTGTCTAGAGACTTCGTTTTCACTAGTTGACGGTGTATTCTCAACATGATCATCAGAGGTTGACGACACCGGATTGTGAAAATGAGGAGACCAGTCCCTTAAGATCCGATGGATGCAAGGACAATCTCGATGATATTGGTATCCTTTGCAAATGACACATGGAGATTTAGGTTTGGATGGTGCAGTGTGTGGATTTTTTCTAGATGATGCATGGTTGCCCCTTTTCACCTTTGGCTCCTTCTTCTTCTTCTCCTTCTCCTTCCCTTTCTTATTCTTCTCAGTTACTTGGTTTTTAGCTTTACCAGCTTCACCAAGCGAAGAGGAAGGAGGGGAGGGAGAAACGAACGAAGCAAAAGGTTGGGGGTAACCCTAGTATCATCTAGTTGCTGACTTGATTGTTCAGGAATCACGGTGTTTCGAATGACCAAGGTCGAGAGGATCCATATTGGCAAGCCGATTGTCAGTCTTGGAAGGGACAATGTGGCCATATGAGGTGTACCAACATCTCCCCAAGAGGAGAAAGGACTAGGATTCCCTCGATGGGGAAACCCTTGGTTGGTGGACTCCATTTTCTCAACCTAAGACCAACGAGGGAATAGTGATGTTATTCTGATTTAAATTATTTTTGGACGCTTTGACACAACTTGCTTTTTAAATTTTTAAGAGTCGAGAAAAAGCTAAAGATGACTCCAGTCGCCTTCGATTTTTAATGAGCCTGAAGTGAGAAATGCTCAGATGGACCTTTTCCTTTAAGGAGTCTGAAAAGGAATGAAAGAGACTACTCTGGAAATCTAGACAGAGGGATTACCAAACCAATCGCAAAAATACAGAATACTTTTTACGGTATAGCAGTCAATCTTCCTTAATGTTGTGTTCAGTGCATTGCGATCGATAGGGTGGCAGCCACGGCTTCCTAAGGATAAAGGATATAGCCTATTGTGGTCTCCCAATATATACTCGACGGTACGTGGGAGCACAAGTCCGTACTGGGCACATTGTTCGTCTCAAAGAGAGGGAATCACGAAACCGAACTAAAATGGAAAGCAGAAGAGCTAGTTACCAGGGCTTTACAACAGCGGAATACCGTCCTTGCCCTGGAATTCTAAAGATGCGTTTTGCTGATTGTATGCTTTAGGTTCCAAAGCGTTTTTATGTTTCAGTGCTGGAGAGGCTTTATTTTTCACGACGCTTCGGGAGCAGCTTCTTCTCGCTTATTAGAGAGTTGGGACTAGATCTCGAATCGTTAAGTGTGTATTCTGAGCGATTAGAGTTTGTAGGAGTATACTGATCAATTCCTAAAATGAAATCTAGATGATAAACAGTTTTTCCGTTTATTTCTCTTTTGCAATGAAATCCTAGCTACTAAGGAAAGATGAGAAGATTATTTCAACATAGAGCAGATGAGCACACACTAGAGTGGCACTGTCCCCTAAATCAAATCAACAAAGCAGTCTAAATGCAAATGCAACATGCATGTTATTTGTTTTCCGCTTTCTTTAATGTGTGAATGACAAAAAGAATGCTAAGTACAAATTTGAATTATCTTTTCAAAGCGACAGTACTAACAATTTTCTCTTCAAAAGACAAAAGGAAGACAATGACGACACTTTGTGATTTTGAATTGAAAACTGCTTTCAACACTTGAAAAACTATTTATTCAAATCAAATACAATAGTAACAATGTAATCGACCATCAAGAATAGTAGGATTCTTTTCTTTGACTAAAAACGACACTTGTGACACTTCCAAATCAAAAGACGACAGTGCAAATAAACTACTTTTTTGTAAATGAGAACTGTAAATGGTGAAAAATACATAAAAACATTCACAATTATTTGTACAATGGAGGCTGAATGATGTAAAGGAAGGGAGTTTCTATAGTGGTATACTAATCACAGACAGCAAAACTCCTAAATAAAGCTGAAGACAGTGAAGAAAAAAACAAAATCTGGAGGCAGAAACAGTATTATCTGATCATCGCACCTGTAACACAGGGAAACGGGGATGCATCTCACCTACTGTACACGGGAGGTGTGATGCATCTAGATTGCCATGAGGAGAAGGTTCGATGGTCCAGGGATGAGACTTCAACTTGGTTTTTGGTCACAGTTTGCAGCTTAGTTCAGGGATTTAGGCCGAGCTAATGATAGTCAATAAATGCAAATCATAGGGGCTAATCTAATGAGGTTACTTGAGCCACCACCAGGGAAATTAGGATGTTTGCAAATCAATTGTTCAGTTTATAAACAAAACCTAGAGATAGACTGAAGCAGCATTGATCTACTTTGCACTTGCATAGAAAATGCAGTTCGAAGGCTAGCTGGCTTAACTTCAATATCCGTCTGTAATTTATAAAGCAAACAAATATAGACAAGCAAACAAGCTATTCACTCCCCAGCGAAGTCGCCATTTTGTTATCAGGAAATCTAGTGTCCATTGAGAGCTACTAGTCCCACTAAGACAGGTAGCTATCTTAGAAACAAGCAAACTAAAGTTACTCTCATTTTCCTTTATGAGAAGTAGATAGGAGAGAAGCAGAGAATACCAACCTCGATCCTTCACTTGGTTCCTTTCTTGTTCTCTCTCTCCTCCGATAGATCTTTGATGCTCATTCCTTGCTTACTCCACTTCAAAGAGCACCTGTAGAGTCAGAGCAATATAATACCTTCAAAGTACAGAGATCTACAATCATAAACAATATAGGACCAGATATATATTGACCACACAAATGCATATATCATCAAACATATAAGAATGTGGAAGAAAACTTGAATAGCTTTATTGATAGAAAGAGTAGAAGAGAGGATTACAACCCATTGATCTGAACCAGCACCATCCTCCTAGCATGAAAGCCCTTCTTCACCTCATGAAAAGATTAGATCACCCAAAATTATGATTTTCCACCAAAAAACCAACAACACTTCCTTACAAGATACAAAATTCCAGCCTCTGGATCTCTGGGATGAGGGATCCATATATAGATGTTTGCAGGGGGGTGAGTCAGCTTCTGGGATTTTGATTAGTGTCCTCTCTCTGATAGTTCTTGGTTCCACTTGGAGATTCATGATCTCTTACTCATCCCTGGGTGAATTCATAGAGGCAAGTGTCACAGGAGAAGTTTCTGGAAGATTCCATGATCATCCACCTTGCAAACTCTCTCTGCCATTTGTCTACTCTCGCCCATCGTGTTATCACTCAGGTTGTTCCCAAAAGTTGTAATAAAGGGAATACAGCCGAGGTAACCACAGACCAATCTTTCAGACACATATTATAGCCAATCTACATCCAGAGAGGGCTCTCTCTTTATGATTTAACTTTGTTTAAAAGGTATTAGGCTAGTTATGAGGTTCAGGGGTTTTGTTTGATTTTTGGATGGTGAGATTTAATAGAACAGAGGTGTAAGTCCGAGAAGTTCAGTCCATTGGGCTAATGGGGTCAATGAGGATGGATTTTTGGATTTGGTTTCTTAACAGAGGATGGTTTCACAGAGCAAGGTAGTCAAACATGGAACAAACAAAGACTTGTATCAGATGGAATGGGCTTAAATTGGTTGAAGGGCAGTTAATAATCCCTCAACCTATTTACCACAGGAAAATGGATGATTACTACTAAGGACCAGTTAAGAATTCCCAAGCAAATAATCAATATGAGAGAATTAGGAAATAGGAGAAATTAAGAGTTACACTGTTTATATTAATCCTGAAGAAAACACAGAGAATGATGATGAATGAAACACAGAGTGTAGTCATGCATATTCTGAATTAATCTTTATCATTATCATTTAGATTGTGAAACACAGGTGATATAATGAAACTAGAAAAATTACAAAACAGAAGATAAAGGGGACTTATTGGTTCGCTGGTCGATTCAAGAATTCTATAACAAGTCCTCTGCCTCGATTCTACATCCGGTGAGTCCAGCAACAATTGATTCCAACAGCCTTTGTATTCCAAAATTTCAATATTACAGCGCAGTCTAAGAATGGCTCACCAACCGCAAATACTTCGTTATGGGGGGTATTTATACAAAAATATCTTAAAAAATATCTCATGGAGATAATATCTAGTGATGGGTCATCATTTTTTACAAAAGATAGAGACATGTAGTCTCAAAAATAGGGAAAAGATAAATTGATATTGTGTTGGTTGCTCCGTCCTGTCGGATGTGCTGGAGGTAGACTTTGTGAGTCGGTTTACAGTTGTTTTCCACTGATACTCTGTGCTGGCTGCCCCGGCTTTGTCGGATGTTCTTCAACTCTGATTTGATATGCTTTGACCCATATGACCCTCATTCATTTTTGTTCTTCGCATTATGGTGGATGACCCAAAATTTTCATTTCACCAAAGATACCAAAGATAAGTTTATAGAATTTCTAACATACTTTGCCACCACCCCTGTTCTGGTAATTTATGTCTCTGAAGCTTTCTCAAAGTTTCATCCATCTTTGTGTACTTGAAGAAGTTAGGATGGATGGTGAATAGATGTTTCACCTCGTGCTCCATGTAGAATAAATTTTCTAAGTTGTCGTAGAGGGATTGGCCAGATGGAAGTGCCTTCTCTTTTGAAGTACTTGATGATGCATTAACTTGATCAACAGCATATTTATTCAATGTATGTACATAATCTGTGTGTCTCATCAGCCGATCATTACTTGTTAAAGGACTAGGTAGACCCTTATTCTGCAAAACTGCAAATTTTTCTGTGAAAGAGTTGATCTCCACCTGCATGTCCTGGCATCTCCTTTCCAAATTTTGCATCAGAGTTCTCTTGGTTAGAACTCTCTTGATTTCCATAATGGTGCCTATCCTGTCTTTGATTTCCAGTGCTTGCAGTTCTTCACTGGTCTTGGTGTTCAAAAAATGTATTAGCCGGTTAGCTTGTTCAGGCATTTGTCCCAATAAAGCTCTTGTCTTTTGAATATCTACCTAGGTTGCTCTTATCAATTCAATCTACTTATAAATGACTTGGATATATCTCCAAATATTACTAAGGGATTGATTGATGTTGGACCACAAAATGCCTTTGATTTCTACCAGAGGTTTATCCAGAGAAAGATCCTTTTCCAATGTTGTCACCATGTTCTCTAATGTTTTAACCTCTCTTCTTTTCTCTGCCACATTCATCTTGGTTTTGTCATAATTCTTTTCTAATTTTGCCAATTTCTCTTTTACCACTTTCAATTCAGACACTTGTAGCTTTAATTCTTCCATAGCCTTTATCAGCTATTTTGTGCTCATGTTAGTACTGCTGCCTGGTGCTGCTGTTTTTGTTGTTGTTGATGTACCTGTAATTATCCCTGCTGTGGATGCTGGAACATT
>APFE031188111.1:38554-49251 GCA_000404065.3 Pinus taeda
TGAGAAGTGGGGCATGGATTTTGTGGGTCCTATCAACCCTCCTTCAAAGCAAAGGTCTTACATCATTGTGTGCACCGAATATCTGACAAAGTTGGTAGAAACAAAGGCAATAAAAGCAGTGACAAAAGAAAAGGTGGCTGAGTTTTTAAGAGAAAATATCTTCTACAAGTTTGGCTACCCAAGAGAGTTAGTCACCGATCAAGGAAGCCATTTCACCTCTAACTTAATTGAAGACTTGCTCGCTCATCACAAGATCAAGTACAAGACTTCCACCCCATATCATCCTCAAGCAAATGGGCAGGTGGAAGTCAGTAATAGAGCATTGGAAGGGATTTTGACTAAGGTGGTGAGTAGTAGTAGAAAGGATTGGGCAGATCGCCTGGTTGAGGCCACTTGGGTCTACAACACCACTTGGAAGACCACAACCAGTTTCACACCTTATGAGCTAGTCTATGGGAAGAAAGCTTTGTTGTTAATAGAGTTCGAGTACAACACATTGAGGGTGGCAGCTCAGCTGGACCTAGATCTCAGCCATGCTCAACATGAAAGGTTATTACAGCTGAATGGGTTAGATTAACACAAAATGTAGGCCCTCCTCCACTCAGAAGTAGTTCAACTTTAGAGGAATATATGGCATGACTGGCACCTTAATGAAAAGCAATTCCAGCCGAGAGATTAGGCGCTGCTGTATGACTCCAGATACAAGGATTTCAAAGGGAAGCTGAGGACAAGATGGTTAGGACCATATACAGTGGAAAAATGCAATGAAAATGGTTCAGTCCTTATCAGGACCATTGATGAAGAAGCCATCCCCATGCTCGTCAATGGGCATCGACTGAAGATCTACAGGAAACCCCTTTCGAGGCAGGATTTCATTGAAACTATGGAAACATCAGTGCTAGTCATAGAGCAGGGTTCTGCCTCTGTTCCGGCCACACCTTGATCATCAAAAAAGAAAAAAAAAGGAATAAAAAGATCCCTGGATGAAAACCTATCTAAGGCGCCCAGGGTAGACAGTAAGGGTGAAAACCTCATGGAGGCACCCCTGTTGTCTCTCAGAAAATAAAGAATTTGAATAAAAAGATACTTGGGTGAAAACCTCTCTGAGGCACCCAGGGCAGATAGTAGGGGTGAAAACCTCATGGAGGCACCCCTGCGGTCTCTCTCTCAAAAAAAAAAAAAAAGAGAGAGAAAAAAGAAAAACAAAAACGGGTTTAATCTCTAAAGAATTATTGCAGGTTGTAAGGAGTACAGTGCAGAAAATAAGGTCACGCAAAACAAGGACAGGGGTCCGTACCAAGTTACCAGGCATCCTCACAGACACTCCCTCCATGGACACTCACTTTTTTTCAGGATTTGGACACATTCTGGTTGAGGTTCAACCTCCTACAGGAATTTTTAGGACTTTCTATAGGAAGTTCTACATTTCTACAAGAAACATCCTATAGAGCCTTTGGTCAGGCCAGAATCGATCCTGGAGAGGGATTTAAAGCTTGAAATCTGTTGATGAGGCATGCAGCCACCCCTTTCTTCCATCCAACACTTGTTTCATCTCCTTCCACCACCATTGCAACAATCTGGTTATGTATTCCTACATAGTCATACAAGAGTTCTGTTTCCTCAGATTATTTTTTTTTCCTCCAAGTGACAAATCAATCATGCAGAGGCTCGCACACTCTACCTGTCAAGGCTCCATCAGGACGCTTCATCCGTGAATGCAACCTTGCTCATTTCAGCATGCATCCTAGGAGGAGAAGCAGCTACAGGATGTCCTACAGGAATCCTGTAGCAACTGATCCGTCTAAAGAACATACTATGGAGACATCAGTAGCTGAAATCAGACGGAGCCGACGCATGCAGCATTTACAACCAGAGGGTCCGGTCTCGAAGTATTGCATACAGCATTAGCCAATGAAAAAGGAGCTCCAGCACCCGTGCACAAAGCAGCAGTGAGAAAATCCATCATTCCACGTCCCAAAGCCTGTAGAACATGTCCACAACCACACAGGCAAGTGCCTAACCTTATTCGTGGAATTTCATAGACTATACTCTGAAATTTGCATGACTGTGAAATGTGTGGATTGAACAAGTTTGCTGGCCAGTCAACTGGCCACCCATAGCCAATCGGATGGCCTCGTGGAATCTAAACGAGCCCGATTATGCCAAAGAGACGGGCAGTCGACACGTGGGAAGTGTCTAGTCAAGGAGAATCGACAGTTTGGCAGAAATGGCAGCGGCTAATAGTAGAGAAAGGAAATGGCAGTCAGAGACACCCCAAGGAATGATGGCCATGATGTTGGCTAACGGATCGGCCTGGACAGCTCACCCCTGCACCATGAATTGCGCAATAATTCAAATTGCTCGGCCGAATAATTCACGATGAACCGTTGTCATTTGCACTTGCAACCATTTTGCAGCAGAGTACGTGTCCTCCTCCTCTGCAGTTTGTTAGCCTGAGCTTCTCGGCCCATTCTGACGTCCTCTCGCATCCCAGACTTATCCAGCAGCACCGTGATGTCCTCCAAAAGCCAAAAACGCTTTCTATAGGAAGGAGCTCTATAGGAAACCCGGCATAGCAGGGAAACCTGGACTGTCTATGTCAAAATTGGAAATTCGAAGAGAGGTAGGCCCGAACACACCATTCCCATGCATGATATTTCGAAAGGTGGTGAATTCGACGTGTTGGAGTAGGAAAATTAAAAGCAAGTCTTCCTATGGTTCAAGAATATTGGTTTTCTTATGCAATACATGGAATTTTTCAGTGGGTTATGCGTCTAATTCTCCTCCACGGTTCCTGTTAGCAAATTCCTCCTATAGAAATGATGAAAACCATTGTAGAGTAAGCCTGTGCGCAAAGAATTGATTTTTTATGTGGTTGGGGATAAACATTAAGCTTTGCACTCTATTTGTAAGAGCCTAATTCCATTTTGACAGTCGAGTTTTGGGTAGCAACAGCGTTGTAACCAGAGAATTGATACAAAGTGACTTATAAACACCTGAGGGATACTATCTTCAATGTTCTAGGGAGGAAACCATACACAGAATTCCTCTTCTGATCAAAGCACAAGCCAAAACAAAGCATTTTTCACCATGCTAGGAGAGTTTATCAGAAAGGAACCCTCAGATTCCAAGAAATTGCGAGAAACTCCTGAGGTGGTAGACCTATTTATCCGTGCAAATTGGATGACCTTCTGTGACAAAATTCAAGGTCACGATGATGAGATAACAGAGGAGTTCCTAAGGTCCCTACAGCCTAAATCAAAGACACTAGCCACTGTAAATTTCAGGGGTCGACCCTAAAGCTCACCCCACAACTCATTAGTAGAGTCACTGATCTGCCATTGGGGATACCATGGGATAAAGAGGAAAGGAAATTGCGCCAAAAGGCCAAAAATGAATTCTTCCTACAAGAGGAACAGTTTTCAGAGGATAAGAATGGGGTCTGGAGAGCCAGCCTACAGCCATTTTGGAGCGAGGTCAGCCTTCAGATTATGAAATATATTACTTGTGAGGGGCAGTTCAGTATTGTATACAGTTATCACTTCCGGTTGCTAACTAAACTCAGGCAAAAGATGGATTTACCAACAGAACAAAAGTTAAGCATCCCCTACCTCCTCCTACAATCATTGATTGAGTGTGGCACAAAACTGAAGGAAGGGACACCATACCAATTGGCCCATCATGGGCTTATCAAGCTTCTAGTAGAAGATGCCCTCCATACCTATATTGTCCCTCTCTCCTGGGATATTTTTCGTAATATGTCTAAGGATGATGATATCCGAATTTTGGCTGAGGAACTCACTTCCTCCAGCAGTGAGGAGAAGGAGCACATTGATGCAGAAGAGAAAGCCAAGGGTCAGGAAACCCCAGGTAGACCACCAAAGCAAGGATAGAAAGAGAAACGAGAGAAAGTCCAAGCTGCTGAGGCCAAAACTGTGGGTGGAAAAATGACACAGACACCAAGGGAGAAACGATTGCAAAGCAGGGCAGAGAGGACTGAAAAATTCCAAGCAAGCAAAGGCACACCCAAGGCGGCCATGAAAAAAAGAAAGGAGAAGGCACCACCAACTAAGCAAGTGAAAACAATGCAAACTGGTTCTACAGGAAGCCAGAAGGCGGTTTCTACAGGAAGCCCAAAAATTGCTTCTACAGGAAGCCGGAAAACAGTTAGCACAGGACTTTCTACAAGAAGTCTGGAAAAAGGGCAAGGGAAAGAAGAATCTCCTGAGATTCTAGCTAGGGAAGCAGCAACTGTTCTGGCCACCCTTAGCACATCTCCAAAGCAAAAATAAAAGCAGAAGAGGGAGCCTTCCATGTATTTTAAGGCAAGAAGAAGCACGAGGATAAAAACTGACAGACCAAAAGAGTAATAGTCCAAAGGACCAATTACAATGGTAGACACCCCATCCAGACAAACGACATCCATCACACATGAGCGGGGAAGCCTGAAGAAATCCACATGGAAAGAAAGGATGGAAAAGTTGAACTCAGAGGCCTCTCTACAGGATGCTAAGGTTGTTCTATAGGAAACATTGGCCAACCTGAAGGAGACCGAAAAGATGGAAGAAAAAGAAGCCAAGTCATCACTGGAGGAAGATAAGGCTGAAACCATTATGGAACCAAGCTCCCAGCCCAACCTAGGCTCCTACTATAACTTCTTAGAGGCCGGGAAGATCATTCTCCAAAAATTCACAGTGCCACTTTTCCTTGCACTAGAGGAAGAGAGAGTGAGGACCCACACTTGGAGGAAGATCACTAAATCCAAGGGTGTGGTAGATATAGGTCCTCTGGAGGAAAAGCTCAAGGAGGCTAAAAAAGAATTGGCAAGGGTACGACATGTGGAGAGCTACCAGCAGGCCAAGCTACGGGAAGAAAATGAGCTGCTTAGACAACAGCTACAGTTGCAGGGACAGAGGAAGGAAGACATGCCTCACCTCTTGGGAGAACAACAACAAAAAGAGGAGCCCACAAAAACCAATGATACCACAGAGGAACAATAGAAAAAGGAAGGAATGCAGGATGAAATTGAGACACTAAATCGGCAGCTACAGGAAAAAGAATTACAAGCAGGCCTAGAGATACAGTCTCTAAAACAACAGATACAAGAGAAGGAGACCCAACTGGTCTGCATGGCCAGTTGGGCAATGGAAGCTTTGCAGTGTAGGCAACCAGCTAAATCTTATGCCCTCTACCTCAGGGATCAGTGGCTGCAATTTCAAATAAACACTTTGGCATAGAGAGGCATCACTCAATTTCAAAACCCCCAACAATTCATGGCTTTATGTGACAACGGTTCGTCAGAAGATAAGGCCAAACTATCAGAGTTCTACCTACACAATTTGGCCCTTCCCAACATGACCTCATGGGACCCCAACACTGCAGCAGGGGACATGCAACTTATGGCCATCACCTCGTGGCTAAATCATGAAGAAAAGAGAGTAGCAGAGGTTAGAAAAGTCATGGAACGAGAACTATAGGAACCACTACTGATTAAAGCAGAGCCAGGGGATCCCTCAGCATTAATATCTGCCCACGAGCACTTGGCAAACAACTCTTAGGCCCTGCCAGATTACATGGATTGTCAAGCTCAGGCCATAGCACATTTTGAGGACATGGAGTGACTATTGGGGGACAACTGTGTTCATGCTTGCACCCATAGGTGGAACACATTGTCCCACAGCCTAAAAATCAGAGAATACCACACCCCAACTAGAATGAGGGAGGCCTAAGCATGAGTGCCTCTCTACAAAAAGTCCATGCAAAATATTCATGCCAACTGGATAGGCCTCAAGTTAAGTACACCTTTGCTTTTGGGGTTGCTGGAAGGAGGCACATAAGAGGAGGAGCGTAGGTAGTGGGAAGAGGTGGAAAGGAAGGCTAGATTTCATGATAGTGAAGAAGATATCACCTCAGAGGCCTGGGATGTGAGGGATGCGATCAAGGCAATCAAGGATGAGGAGCTGGACTAGTTGCTCAGAGGATGAGAAACCCATTTTGCAGGGGGGTAATGATGAACCCCGAATTGGGTAACTTATTGGGCTCATTTTGCCTAATTGTCCTTGTTCAATCCTCCATTTTTCATAGATTATGCATGTTTTTTAGTATGTTTATGTTATTTGAATGAATAAGGGTTGTCACTCTACCTAGGAGGCTAATACATGGTTATTTGAGGTTTTTTTGACAAATGTGTAGCAAAACCAAGCAATTATGGGCTAGGTGATAGGCAAGCTTGAGGTGAGGATTCGTAGGGGAGTTGTCTTTGACATTAAATGGCCCTTCCTCGAGATCTCCACCCTCAACTCCGAGCTCACAGGCCACCAAAACGGATCCTAAAGGCATCCAAGCAGATTTGGTAAGAGTGATTGTTTACTAGCAGTTGGGATAGACAAGTCCCTTGAATTTAGGAGGCCTGCTAGGCCCCTCGTAATGTATAAATAAGAAGGCCTCAACCTTCGTAGTTTTTTATTTGGAACTGTTGTATTTTTTGCACTATAGTGCTGTCACTTTCAGCTCGTTTTCTTGTAGCCATTGTGGTATAACTTTCTGGTGATGACAATTTTTTGATAATGACAAGCAGTTCTATTTGGCATCAGCTCTGAGTTCTTTATAAGAGCCGTAGATCTTAGGGTTGGGCCCAACCTGAGAGCCAAGGCCTCCTTTATGTATCGTTAGTTGTCCTTTATGTATTTGCAAAATCGTTTCTGTTAAGTAGATTAAATTGTGCTAATTAATTAGGTCACTGTTGATGGTTAGAAAGGCTTTTGATGTTTAGATTAAGTTGGTAGGATATCAACAAGGAAAAGGCTTCAGAGAAAGGCCAATGAGCACCTTTGATTTCACCTCTCCCTCATAGGATCAGGGGCTGGGATCAAAGCGACCTTGCTGCCCCAAAAAAAAACACTATTTTTGCTTTGCCATTCAATCACTAGTGTACGATTTTCGTTTGTAGAAGTTGGTTACATGTTCAGATCTTTGAATGCTTCGTTGCATAGTTAATATAAACGGTTTCCTTGCAAATAAAGCTTCTGTTCATTCTCTTTGCTGTTAGCTAGATGAGATTAGGTTGGCATAACTAGGTCTTTGATTTCTTGCAAGTCTTTATTGGTTCAGTTGGAAATATAACTTGCAGAGCACTGATACCACTTCTACATCCACCCAATCTCCATCATACCCATCTGCTCCATCCCCTAACTTGGTTTCTTGCCCCACGTTTGTCATTTTGCCCACATAACCCTACCTTTTTGTGCAACATTGGCTCAGCCCTCTTTGAACAAATTCAGCCATCTACACCTTCTCTCAACTCCATCCACCAGTCCTTGGACCACCTCAAACCCCTATCCTACCTCCATACCCACTCCTTTATCTTTCTTCACCCATCCATCCTCCAAAATCCCATTTCTGAACATCCTATAGAAAATCGCAGAATATCCTATAGAAATTCCAGAACATCCTGTAGAACCCCTGCAGACTTCCTGTAGAAGCTCACAAATGAGGTTTCTTGATAGCCAAACTCTGTGAAACTCTCTGGAAGGGTGTTAGGGACCCCTTAGGCCCTCTCTAAACCTTCCCGACCTCTTCCAATAATTTCCTCTCGTCGATCCACCTTTGCACTGTCAAAACAGTGAAAGCACATGCATAATAATTCTAACAGCTTATTCACAAATACAAAAAGATGTTTTATTCAAATAGAAGTAGCTTAGAAACATTTATTTTACCTTCCTAGAAGTAATGGCATCTCTTTCAGTAGCTTGCATCCTCTTTTTTGAATTAGTAGGACTAGCTGGTAAAATTAGGGTTTGCTAGGGTTTGTGCTTTCTTTCAGATTTTCTGTTTCTTTTCGTAAGCAGATTAGCTTCCTTCGAGTTAGTTTCCATCCATCAGTTAACAAGATTCTTCTCAGATCTCATAGAAGTTGGCTTAAGCCCCTATTGGACTTGTGCCAACTGACCAAGTGACAGCTACGGCAAGAGCTAGTACTTGTGCATACAACACCGTCGCTTCCAAGTTTGTTACGAACTACCGGGTTGATAAAAGTAAAGAAGGGAGTCCCAGGAGTTGTAGCATTATTGCTGTAATACTGGAGCCCACCAGTCAGTAAGCCCAGCCACTTCATGACCTCTACTAAAATGAGGTTCTTTTGGGTCCCGTGGTTGACAATGAACTATAGCAGGGAGCCCTTTACCTAGATCTGGGAGTGGAAGAGGCACTCCTCCTCCTCTGGGTCTTCGTGGTGGAAATGGTGGTATTGGGCTCCGCATTGATATCTGCTTCCGTTTGTCATTCCCCTTATCAGGTTCTGAATCAGAGTTTGAACATGCATATGATTTTGAAAACTTTATCTTAGCCACTAGTGACTACTTGGCTTGACACTCAGTTGTTTTGTGAGTGGAGCTCTTATGGAACTCACACCACTTTCCTGTGTCCTTCTTTGGCTTCATGGTTTTGTTCTTTTCTTGTGTCTTTGGCAAGTTGTCCTAGGCCACCTCGCCTTGGCTTTGTCCTTTTTTTAGCGGTTTGGGGGTGCCTTTCCCTTGCATCATATTTGTAGATCCAAAGTCTCACTTCTTCTATTTAAACTTCTACTCAATCTTGATAGCGTATCAATACGTCATGCCGAACGAGGAGATGTCCAAGAACTCCTTCTCATCCTAGATGTACTTGTGTAGGCAGTTGTGGTATTTGAGTACCAAATGTAGCTCAGAATCCTTGATACCCAACTTTATGTGAAGGGTATGAAAAATATCGGTAGCTTTGGCATGTCTTGGTCCCTTACCTACTGCAACGTTGTCCACTTTATGTATTTATCCTCATATCTTTTGACAGGGTAGTACTGCTCCTTGATGGAATTTTAGAATGAATTCCAAGTGGGTGCGGCTAAAAAAATTGAGGCCGTACTTTCATCCTTCTACTCACAGTAGGTTTCCCACCAGTCCTTGACGTGGGGTGTGGCCTTGAGAAGAGCGAAGGTAATCTTTTCCCAGCTGGAAAAATCATGAACAAAAAAATACCCTTCTAGTAGATTTAACCATTTATCTACAACATCTACATCTATCTCACCCTCAAATATGGGAATGTCAAAGTTAACTTGTACCTTAAAGGGTGTGGCACTTCTAGAGTAGCTACTGGAAGTAGATGTGTCACCCCTGGGTAGTTGTTGAAGGATATGGGCAAAGTTGTTCATCATCGTATTCCATTGTGGCTCGAGTGCCTCTTCAAATAGGATTTTGATAGGATCTCCTACCCCCTCATCTTTCTTTTCATCTTCCATGGGAGGCCATTAGGATTTGTGAGGTTGCACTTGCAAAGGTTCGACTAGTTCAAGCCCTAACTCCTTATATCCTGACCTTGTTGGAGACATGCAAAGAAAAATAGAGAAAGAGAAGACCCTTTTGATACCACTGATCCAGATTTAAAAAATAATGCAACAAATTATAAAGATAATGATAAATACAAAGATGCAGTAGAAATAATACTTCATTTCGTTAATGTAAAATACCAAAATATGCTTACAAACAGAAATGGAAATAAACTAGCTTGGGCGATGGTAGCTTATCTTTGAGGAGTGATGTGGTGGCTACATGCCTCTCAACTATCTTAAAATGAGGATCGAAGGCCTATTTATTGTTGAGAAACAATGGAAAACCCTAAACATCCAGAACCCTAACCCTAGGAGATGAAGCGCCAAAGTATGGACCCTGTTTTGTGTAAATTGGTACATCAACTTCTCGAGGTCGTAACTTTGGCATAAGATCTCCATTTGACGCGCACAATACCTTGTTGGAAATATCGACCCAAGGAAAGCAACTTTAGGATGAACCACATCAATCCATGGACCCATGTTACTCCTAGTGTTCCCAAAAAATGTTGTTTAGGGCCTCAAAATGGCTCCGAAAGTTCAAGTCCTGAAAAACTCAAAAATAGTAAATTGTGCTACAAATAAGAAAACTAAAAAACTGCAAGAAACAATGGTGGGGGTCCAAGTGGCATTGGTGGGTGGCCACCAATATCCACCTGGATCATTCTTGGTAGTCAGTTACTAGTATTGAGCATTAGATAGGTTGGGGAGTCCCAAATTGTACTGAATGCACTAGACCTAAGTTGAACCCCCTTTGAATTGGGTTTCTATTAAGCTTAGGTATTCTTTTCCATTGGATGATTGAAGGATTTTAAGCTCCCTAAAAATTCAACTACTATTTCTCAAATATGTAACATGATTGTTACTGGGAATAGTGTCCACTCAGATACTGTTATTCCCACTAAGACTGGTAGCTATCTTAGAAACAAACAAGTAAAGTCTACTTTCACTTTCCTTTATGAAAATAGATAGGAGTGGAACAAAGGAGACCAACCTTAGTCTTGCACTTAATTTCCTCTCCTTCCTGATAGAGCTTTGCACTTCTTCTTCATCTACCCAGCTTCCAAGAGCACTTGTGGAATCACAGCAACATACTACTATCGAAGAACAAAGATCTATATTCATAAATAACACAGGACCAGATGTGTGTTAACCATAGAAATGCATATATAAACAAGTACACAAGAATATGGAGGAAAACTTGAATAGCTTTATTAAGATGAAAAGTAGCAAGAGGATTACAACCATATGTTCTGACCCAGCATCATCCTCCAGCTAGAAAGCCCTTATTCACCTCAAGCAAAGCTTAGATCACCCAACACTATGAATGTACACCCGAAAA
>APFE031188111.1:62669-88626 GCA_000404065.3 Pinus taeda
CTTGATTAGTGTCCTCTCTCTGATAGTTCCTACTTCCACTTGGAGAATGGTGATCTCTTACTCATCCCTGGTTGAAAATAGAGAGGAAAGTGGCAGAGGGGAAGCTTCTGGAAGATTCCATGATCTTCCACCTCGCATTTTGTCCCTGCCATTTGTCCATTCCCAACCATCACACCCTACAGAGGAGACATTTAGTATGCATCACACCTTGTACACTGGGAATGTGATATGCATCACACCCTCTGCAATGGGTTTTCAATATGGTCTAGTTTTGACCATTTATGAGCAGTTTTTAGTGGAGAACTTCTGGGAGATGATGTAATCAGCTCACCTTGTTCCTTTAGGTAGTGAAGAAACACTTTTAGGGACTTAGGAGGCCTTAGTTTATGGACATTTATGTTCGGGGTTGAAGTGCCCAAAAATGTCTATAACAATGACCATGGCAACTTATGGGATACCTACCCCCAATGGTCCTAACCTGAACTATAAATTCTTCGGTGGCCCTTGTGGAGAATTTAGTTGGTTCAAGTTATGGTAATTTTAAGGCTCTTACTTTTATTTAGTGTGCAATATGTAAGCTAAAATAAACTAACTATCGAAAGCCTTAAAAGCTAGATGCCTTCAAATAAGAAGCTGATAGAAGCTTAGAGTGTGAGGTGTAATTGTGTGCAAGTGATCAAGTGAGCATGAAAAGTGTGAGAAGATGTGGTGATGCATTTCAGTATCCTCCTAATTACACTAGATTTCAATTTTTCCTTTCATGAAAAGGAAATTATATGTGGATAATGGGCCACTTACTCTTATTCCTAGACTATGTTTGACTAAAGGGAGATGGAAAACACAAGTTCGTTAAGAAGGCTTTCATATGCTAGCCTAGGTTCACCTAAAAGAAGAAAGGGAAGAAAAGATTACTTTCTTTTCGTAATGAAACTTGGTCATGGTCCCAAAACTAATGAAATGACAAAATTATTTGTTTAGTAACAATATTTGTGGATGATAGGCCACCTACTCCTTTACTAATTAAGCTATGTGATTTGGAAAAACTAGAAAAATAGATTGAAAAGTGTGTGTGGAATTTGGCCACTTACATTTTCCCCTAATTAAGCTATATGATAATTTCCAATAAAAGTAAATATAACCTAATTACCCAACTAATTATGATTAGTAGAGAAATTAAGTAATCTAAACTGGCTAGAAAAACATTGTAGAGGTGAAGGCAATTCACTAAAGGCCGCTAATCACCTGAAAAATGAGAAATTACAAGGATTTTTTATCTTTCTTGAAATTTTGTGGGATTTTTTATGCACAAAAATGACCATGCATCTTTCTAAGAAAAATTCGTGTGATTGCAAAACAATTGTCAATAAGTAAGCTTATCGTCCAATAATAAGTCCAAAAGGTCATGCAAAAATTCTAGAGAGATGTGGAATGCCTTGTAAGTTGATTATGTAGAGAGAAGATCCTACAAACACAACTAATTAGATTAAAGAAAAGAAACTAGTGGAGTTGTGAATCTTATTGTAGTGTTTTTGTAGCAATGGTGTACCAAAAGACACCTTCTTAGTAGTATGTTGTTCCCTACAAAGAAAAGAAAGTGGTTTGGTTGTTGTAAGTAGAGAAGCGTGAAGCAACAAAGTATTGAAAATTATGAAGGCAATACATACACAAACATAAACTAAAACAAATAGATGAACACATAAACAATGTTTAATGAAGTAAACAAGTCAACAAAATTATGGAAAATGGCTCCTTTTATTGACTACTGGAAGTAGGAAATGAATAGAAATAGTAGAATTCTAAACACTTGAAGAGAATTCTTTGAGTAATGGTGCTCAAAAATCCTTAGCAAGGAGGTTCTTTTCTTCACTCTCTTTTTAAGATTCTTGATGTAGGAGCATTCAACTTAATAATATCATTGTATCTTAGTAGACTTAGGGGGTCCTGTGTTTTCAAGGAAGTTGGTTTCCTATGTTTTGAATTAATGTAATTATTAAGGTTTTGAGTGATTTTAATGAGAGAACCTAGAATAGGGATTTAATTAAGTATTGTGAGGCATATTAGTAAATATTCTCGAATGTAGGAGAACATGAGAGAATCAGGATATTTGAGAGATTGAGAGATTTGAGAATTAATTGTAAATCTTAGAATAGGAGCTAGTTCATGATTTTGTGGATTAAATAGGATCCCTAGAGATAAGGAAGAGATTTTAGGGATCTGTTGAGAATATTATTGATCTAAACCAGGAATTGGGTGTAGAATCCTTTTGTATAAATGTAAGCCTAAAAGGCATAGTCAAGGGTTAGCTAGTTAGTTAGGAGTTAGAGTGTGAAGAGTTTGATTGTAAGCCTACAGGCGGATTGTGAAACAGAGACCACTGATATTGGAAATCAAGCTTGAGAGAAGAAAATGTGTAAATACCTGTTTCTTAATATAAACAACTCAATTATGAGTTTATGTGTGTATGGAGTAATTTAATTGTAATTTGTGTGTGCAATAGAAGTAATTCCTATGTAACAGAAGTTGCATGTGTAGAATCAAAGGTGAAATACAAAGAAGAATAATAGAGAGGTGTTACAGATTTGTACACACTAACAGTACAGGGGGAAACCCTTATTGTTACAGCGAAGGTGAAGGAAGCATAAAGGCGCGAGTGGAGCTAACTTAAGGAGAGAGTTATGTGGCAGAATAGTGAAGGACTAGAACCCTGAAGAAAGAAAAAATGCAGAGGAACATGAAGAATGACATAAAAACAAAGTAAGGAGAAGGGTGAAGAACTGAGATAACGATGTATAGGAATCATAGGATCTAAAGATTAACAAATGAGGCTGAAGATGATGGACAACCAAGATTAATTCGTACAACATAAGAGAAATAAATGAATGACAGAGATTAAATCCAAGTACTTGCGGAAGGTGAAAGGCGGGAATCGATCTGGACTATCAGATCGACAGTAAACAACAACTATGCAAGGAATAGGAGTGTACAGGTGCCTTGATCGCAGTTTAAGGCCCACAAGTGATCTTAGCCATCGATCACAAAAGTCAATGCTTACGTCACAATCAACTATAGTACTAGGCCTGTAATTAACTCGTGTGCTAGTTGAAGGACCGTAGACCGTATGATTTGAGGGCCTCCATCATCCAATGGATATCGGGCCATAAAAATATCAAACTTTAACATCAAGGGTGGACCCACACATTTATAGGTTAAGGTTTATAATCCTTATCGGCTCCGAATGGCCGGTTAAATGTCGCGTAAGTTCCCGATGCGATATCACCACAGACCGTTGCATAAAATGGGTTTTGATCTACATCACAGGATCACCGAGCAACTCTGTTGATCAGGCAAGACTTCAACCATCGGATTAAAGGTAAGATTGATGGTGGAGATTGAGTGATAAGGCTTGGCGAGAGAGGACCTGAGAAGCTTATAGGCATGGTTTTATTTTATTTGAAGTTTGGTTGTGTTATCACATATGGCATGCGAGAGGTGATGATGTCACATGTTGGTGTGATGCGATATTGTGACAACTGTTGATCTGGTGGACAAAATCAATGGTGGAAAATGGAAATCACATATTGTAAATCGGGAGCTTTGAATGCACATTCCATTGAGTACTTTGAAACTCCACGATTGTGATATATGATGAGCTGGTGCGTAGAGCGGGGTTTAGCTAATATGAGTGGTTAAAGAATTAACTGAGGGTTGTTATTAAGGTTGAAGGGTTGAGTTATAAGGTTTCACATCAAAGGATTAACTAAGGGTTAGACTAGGGTTAGTTATTAACTCATCCCACATGAGATTGATTAAGGGGCCTTAAACCTTAATATATGAAGGTTTGACTAGGCAGGTCATTGAAATTCCTGGGATAGATGAAATTCTGCATTTTATATGCATATTGTGGGTATTGCAGGTTTTTCCTGTGTCATTTTGGTATCAGAGTAGAGTTGTGGCTGAAACATTTGATATTATAGCAGCACAAAGAAATTATGCCTGAAAATTTCTTTGAAAAGAATTTAGAACAGGGTTATGTTTTGAAGGTGTGCATATAGGTGAATGGTGATGAAAGCAAGTGTTGAAGCCACGAAAATCAGGTCAACAACAAGGGGGATACTCACCTGGTCCGGACCTTGGTTGACAACTCCTTATCCGTTTGGTATAGTGAGTCCGACTGGGGATAATGGGACCAGCTTCCCAATCTAAGGGTGTGTGTGCAGAGTTGAATGTTGCTGATCTAAAGTTCATATCTGACCTACTTTAATCTAACTCTATGCTATTGTAATATAATGAAAACAACACATCTAATCTATGCTAACCCAGGGTGTACTTCTTCTATTATGATATTTAAAGAGATTTCAAATAATAGCTAGTAATAAATATCATTTAGCAATTATAAGAATAGAAATTAGTTAAGATGAACCACTTTACATAAAAAGTTAGGCAAAAAAATTGTGAACAGCATATCGCATAATAAGTTATTCACACATTAAACATAAATAAATGGCTCCACCATACAGAAGTGCCAAATGATAACACAAACATTCATGTAATAACATATAAACAACTAGAAACTGTATATTGCTTTAAGAATATAAGTAGAAATGATCAAGAGATAAAAGTACCATTTATGACTGGTCCTAATCATAAGCTTCAAGCAACAATGATTTATCTTTCCTTGTTCCAATATCTACTAAGAGTACAAAAGTGCAACATCAGTAGCAGATATCAAATGCAAACATTAATAAATCGTGATCCTTCCACTCATCAAAACCTCCTCTGAGGGTGCAAAAATGCATGTTCTGAGGATAAGTTTTTTGACAAATTTCTAGACCCTTCTCTAAATGCATGAGAAGGGTTTAAATATTGTTAACTAAATAACCTAATTACATAAATTTAGGATACGGTTTTTTAAATGACCGCCCTCTTTCTAAGCAAACTTATTTCTAAAAACCGAATCTAAATCCTAACTATTTCTGCATTTACTCCTTGATGTTGCAAGCATTCATCATTTGCCTGGGAAGAGTCGGCCGGTTGCTTTCTGCTTTTGTTTGAGTGAAGAAAATAGGAATGGAAAGTGCTGGCACTATTTTTTAGTAAATTAGAAGATATTTTTAGGGATCATCCTCTTGCCAGGTGATTTCACTGCGTATATACTTGGTAACATCCCAAATTTCCCTCAAATTGCTTCTGCTTTTGCTATCTTGGCTTCTGGACTTGCGAATGACTAAGCAAGTTAGGGACTTTGATTTCTGAACAATTTTCTTAGCGATGCACGATTAGCACTAAGCACTAATCGCGCATCGAAAACTACCTCCGTTCTTTCATCCGGGCCTTTCTGATGTGTTTTTTTTGTCTGTAGCGCCTTTTCCTTTTCCGGGTGTAAGCTTTTTAAGAATTTTGTAAACATGCTATTTTTTGTGAGCTTTTTACCCTGAGTGTTGGATCACCTATTGATATCAGCATCTATTCAGTAATTCTCTCGAACCTGTGGTTCTGCCGCATGTGGTATTCGTTTATGAGGGCATCTCTTCTTTGTCTCCGAGCATTGACGCTTTCCCTTTTTCCTTAGATGTTTCCTGCGCGTTGCTCCATGTTTTTTCCTGTTTTTCATTCCTGCAGTTCACGCAAAGGAAAAAGAGTTACAACAATAAATATTGACGCGAAAGCTCTAAGCTCTACGAATGCATAAAATAATGCCACCCATTGTGAACTGACCCTTCAAAAAACATAAAATTGTCCTTCATTAACACTTTGGCGTACGTTTATTAATTTCGTTTAAGGCGCGTGCCCAATTTTTGGGTTATGGACAACTTTTCTTGAATGTTGAGCCGAGGAATATTTGTGATGGGCGTTTCTGCAACCTACATTACGTTATCGCGTTATCGCATTTTTCATCAAGATCGCGATATCGCAGATCGCAGCTCGTATCATCGCAACATCGCATTTATCGCAAGATCGCAGATCATGTTAAACTATCATGTGCTGCTTATGCGATGTTGCGATATGCGATGTCGCATATCGGCCATCGGAGAATTATCAAGATCTTCATTTATGGGCGCTTCTTGATGTATGCGATGCGATGGATTTCGCGTCGCTTTTTTCGCATTTTTTATTGTGCTCATAAAGAAATGTTTTACTCTCCTCTCGCGATGCGATATATTTTTAAGGAGTACAATACAAAAAGAATTTTTTGAATTTTTTACTAAGGGTCCCCACTTGTTTAATGTTATTGCTAACACTAAATAAGGAGGGGGGTTGTTGGTGGCCACAACAGTAGGCAAGAGGAGATAAATTTTAATCTGAAAGTAAACACATAGAGACAATGTACAACAACATATTGAAAGAATTACAGATGCAAGGGAATAGAAGACAATCCATTCAAAGTGTAGGTGAATGGTAGAACAAGATTGTGTAGAAGTCTTGAAGGTGAGATGGTATGTGTTGGCTTAGTGGGGCCTAACCCAAGTTCAGAAGTGAGTTAGCCAAGAAAATCCCAGTACTATTGGCCTTTTTAGCAACAGTCCGCAGAGCGCAAACTGAGGTCTCACCCGAAATAGTATGGGAGGGTGCTGGAACCAGGTTTCTGCACCCTAGGGATGTCTGATATTGGGTGATAGGTATGCGATTCAACCTTCACACTTAGTGGGTTATGTACACCAGTGAGCTCCTTGTGTCCTGTGGTACTGCCTCCGTGCAACTCTAGCTATTGTGCAACTAGTGTTAATTACCCAAGTCTCCCTTAATTAGGTTATGTTCGCTAATTACTTAGAAGGTTTTCATACTTAAGCATTCGTACAAGTGCACGCATATAAATAAATAGATACCGTTAACACATAACATCAAAATATAGATCCATGAAACAGATGCACAATATGCTGAATCAAACTTCTCTTTATGAATAATCCTTTCCAAGTTCAGTTTAATAAAGACCCGCCTCCTCCCTGTGCACTCAGCTGCAGGGGTCCACGCACTTAGTTGTAGATTCTACTAGGCCTCTGCGTACTCAACTATAGAGCCTCTACCTCCTACTACGACCCAATACACTTCAGATCGACTTCTATCTTCTAACCATGCCTTCACATCTATCTATTACTTCTTCTCTTTCGAAAAACTATCTTTACACTTAGAGCCTCACTCTATTTATACAATCCCATGGTCCACGGACCCTGGGTAGGCCGACACAACTTTACATTAAATTACAATTATTTAGGGTAGACAACCCTATGACTCATCCTAGACTCTCGCGCTTCGCGCCCACATTTCGTGGGGTCTTTACATTACATTGACCAAAACTCGGGCTTTAAGCCCCAAAACCCTATTGTGGGGGGATCCGATGCCCAACAAGTCCCCAACACAATCATCATGACTCGTCTCGAGTCACTGCTAGTGCGGTGATCTTTGCACAAACCCCTCCAACTGTGCCTATGTTGTGCGAAGGTCCACAGTGCACTGTTCTACGTTCTACTCGATCTGCTCTACTCTTTTTGTCGAATGCTCCCTTTCAGAGGAAAATCCCTATCTTAAAGCATGCATCACCTTCATTTGTGCAAGCTTTCATTTGATATTGGCAATAATGTGGAAAGACTCATCAATCCAACGTTGCATGCATGGTTTAAGTACTACCTCTTTTTGTCATGTGGCATCCACCTGCTCCTTCAATGCCTTCGCCTGTTGTAGCTTCACCAACTGCTGGGTCAGGACAACTATCTGCACCATTCCACGCACACTGTCATACTATACTTGAAGCTCCTATGCCTCTATTTCTAGGTGTTGTATGGTGGGGTCCTCCTATAAGGAAGCGAGGACCGCGAAGGATTCTTCCAACATATCTGTACAGGTCTGTACTGCTTGTCCTATTTCCTCTAGCCCTTTTTGGATAGTTTCAGCGCACTGTTCCCTAACTTCTAGGGATGTGGATGACTACACCTTTAATCACAGTTCAATAATCTGAAGGTTGAGGTCCAGTTGGATCCTTGTTGCTTCCTCCTTTGCCTCACAAAACCCACTGGCCAATTTGTGAATCCACACTCCTATTGGTAGGTTTGTCGCAATTACTAGCTTTGGGGTACAATGACATGCTTCCTCAACTATCTGCTCTAGCTACTGATTTTTCACCAACGCTTCATCATGTTGTAGACTAAACTACTCGATGTTGATTCGTTGTTCACTTAGCATTTTCACTGTGCATCCTTCCATAGTGCAGAGTTTTGCTGTCGCTCCGTCTTATAGCTAGTATAATATATCTTGCAAAAGGGTAGCCAACTTTAGGTTGAGTCCCTTAATCTGACCCACCGCGGCTCTGTCCTTCGTGCTCTCTTCTATCAATGCTCCTTCCAGTAGCATGACGGTGTTAGCCATTTTGGCCCACAGTAGCTGCTCTATTGTCAATGTAGCCATGACACCGTAGGTGACTATCATTCCTTCTTGTGGAGGTCGCACCTAAAGTCCTTACAGTTACACCTTAAGGGCCCCCAACATATTCTGCTACTCCGTCATTACTTCCTGGAGCACGTCCCTAGTGACCTCGTGAACTATGCTGTTGATGTTGTATAGATCATCCTTTGTTAGTGTAATAGGTTCCCCATCCAGTTTGGAAGCCTTAGTCTTCTTCCATGTCCCTATTCGTTCCATACCGCGTGACTGTTTCAGTTGTGCTGATGTCATGCTTGGGTCCGTGCCTTCTGCCGTGTCATTTGTCCCCTGTCCAGTGGATAGGTCTAGGCCTCTTTCTTCCTATGTCATGGTGCCCCCAGCTACTACTACTTCTTTAGCAACCTTGGTCTACTCGGTGGCGGCCTTCGCTGCCTCGCGGGAAGCCCTTACCTCCTCGACAAACTGCTCATTCTACTTCTGTTATGTCAACAACTTGGCGGCATCCTTTTGTCTTTGAATCGTTGTCTCATCATGAGCTGCCAGGTCCGGAGCATGCCATTCGGGTGGCCATGAGTTGAGCACCGCGAAAGCAACATCATCAATCATGATGAAGGGGAGTTTGGTCCATTTCTGCTCCAGATCCTTCCGCGCCCTAATATACACATTATGCATATCTTCATTAAATTCTGCAAACCTCCGTAGACTGTCGTATATCGTGGGGGATAGGCATGGCCTTTTGTTGATCCACATCCAAACACTTTCCTCCGTGAGTATCCAGAAGATCTTGGTCTCATGGATTCGCGTGTCATCTTTTGTCACCTAGAGTGACTCGTATTTTTCTGCCTCTGGCAAGTCCTGTTCAAGAGGAGGAAACTGACTGTCCTCGGGCAATTACCCTACAACCAACAAGATGGATAAGAGCAACCACATGTAGTGGAGTGTCTTACACTGCTCCTTGGCCTCCTTGTAGTTCATCAGAAACTCCTTGCAGAGGAATTGCGCCCAATTGAACTGTACCCCCTCTGTGCATTGTTCGGCAAGTGCGATGACCATTGCTAGTACCTCGTTGCCACGACATTTTCTCATCATTTTCTTGCCAGTAGCTAGGTGGCTACATGCACCCCTTTGTCTTGAATGCTAGTAATGACATATCCCCTCTCATTTTTCTCCAACTTGTATTTCTTCTTCATGGCTTCTACGAGAGCCAAGTTTCTGCTTTTGCCAGCTATTTCCGCGGGGTCCCTTCCCATATAGGGAAGCGGAGAAATCCTATGAATAAGCTTCGTTGTGATGGGAATAGGCTTGTCCAGCCACAAATACCCATCATGCACTAGGCACAGTAGTTTCCTGATGATAAATATCATGATTGGTGCCCGGTGAAGGTGTGGAATCCACAGTAGGTGGAGTAGCCTGGCCTCCTCCACCCCGCGCATCCATTTTCATGTTTGTAGCGCTGTAACTGACCCTTCCTTGTTTTGTTTCATGAGTTGGCTAGTCTCCTAATGTGGGAACTTTTCACTGTCCATGAGGTCCTAATCTGCAAATTTCATCGTGAGCACATGGCCCAGCACTGAACCCTCAAACAGAATTCCATCTGGGAGGAGTGGGGTTTTGAGTGCACTCTTAATGACATCGAAATCCTTGGGTACTTTTGCTTTCCCTCTCTGTGGGGGGACATATTTGGGTCGTTTTGTGGCAGCACACACTGGCTAAATGTCTTCCTCCACTTCTTCATCTGATTCAATATCTTCTATAAAGGCCTAAGGATCCTCCTCCTCATGATCTATCTCAAGATTAACTATCTTTCCCTTGTCTTCCATAGATAGTTTACTAAATTACAGATTTCACGAAAACATGTGGACTAGTCCTATTGCCTATGGATCCATTATGGGCCTTAGTGTCTGGGGCGATTTAGGAATTTCTAGTGCATCCCCCACCAGCAGCGAAGGGCTTTGTGGAGCTTCTTCGGTAGTACTTTCGACAAAACCCACACCTCTCCTAGTAGTTTTCATCTTTTTCGAGTTGTATGTAGTTGTTCGCAACTTTGGAGGCTCAAACACCACTTAACGCTCAACACTATGGGCTCTCTGTAATAGCTCAAATCTCAAACAAACAAGTGTTGTCTCATGGCTAACCTTGGTAGTTTTATAGCATCTTTCGATTTTGAATTTGACCGTTTCCCCCATTTCTGAGTCATTAATTTATTCTTGGCAGTAGATCGTTCGAAATCTAGTTCTGACTTCATGTCTTAATTTCCCCCTTCCTGCTCCTTTTTGTCTTAAATTGGATATCTTGTCATGAATGTGACACCAATGATCACTTCCCAGCCTACCCGCGCGGCAGCGCAAGCCCCTCTACATGGGTGCAACCGTTGTGACATGTTGATCCTGTGCACAACTTCCTTGTAGCACAGCTCCCTCACAAACTCTTTTATGGTCTTGTCTCTCTTTCAACTGCTTGGAGCACTGAGACTATGCTTCTGATAGCTACTCAGGTGGTCGCACCACCTGTGCAAGGCTTCACCTCAATTTCCAGCCTAGTCCGCGGGCACTCCTCAATTTCCCTCACAATAGTTAGCGCCACGCATTCTTCCTTATGTGGTGCGCTCCCCTAGTTACTTTGTCTAGTAAGGTGTGGTCGCAGCCATGGTAGCAGAGCCACAAATTCTCAGTCGAAATCTTCTAATGCAGTAGTATCGCCGCTCATATCTTGTCCTGTCATTCTTAGTTTATCTTGTGTGATTTCAGTTTCCAGTTTGTTGATTACTTCATCTATTAACATGCTTTTCCTCCTTAGTTGTACCCTATCTTCTTTGAGTTTGCAAAGTTTAATATTCCCTCGTTGAATGGCTTCTCGTAACTACATAATTTCTTCATTCAGTTCACTACTTATTGTCCCAACTGTAGGAGCTATTACATTAGGATTCCTCTCTCCTCTTATGGTCTCGTCTCTACTCCTTAGCATTGGAATCCTTTCCAAGCTCAAGTCTTTTCACATGGCCCTATAGGCACATCGAACCACTGGTACGCGTAGGTCCCAATTAGTTCATCTCGCCAGGTAAACGTTGTTCAGGATTCCGCATACCTTCTTGAATGCTTTTGCATGGAATGTTTGTGGTGCATGTCACTTTTCCTGCTACTACGTCTGGTTCTGATTTTCAATCCTTAGTCTAGGGTGTGCTTGTGTGGACTGCTCAGTACACGTCTGCACCCAATAACATAGGTGGGCATGCAAACTTTTTCGTCCAGGATGCTTGGCTCTCGTTCCACGCTAGGGGCTTCCAAACCATATGCACATCCGCTTTCTACATTCATGCCAATTTACAATGGTCTCCTGATGTGTATTCCACCATCGTGCAGGTGTTGTGCACATTGCCCATTCCAGCGCACCATACCATTGTTGTTCCGGTGTTGTGCTTTCAAATTTGTCTAGGAATTCATCCACCATTGTCACTCCATCATATGTTGGTAGTTCCATCTCCTCTGTTGTTACGCAACGTAGTGATCTAATCATCATGTTGCAATTCAACATTGTCACTTCATGTAACTGGTTCTGCCAACGCTCTACTTCTTCATCTAAATCCGAAGTACATGTGCTATCATGCTCCCACGAGATTCTCCTATCTATAGTCAGATTCACCTAACCCTGGTCTTGCGTTGTTATCTAGTAGATACAATCTAATGAGTCAAGAGGAATTTGACAAGGAAATTATAGAGATGAAAGAAAAACTTGATGCATTAAGGAGAATACTAGAGGAAAACTAGAGACAAGGTTTGGTCTTGAGAGAAAAGGAAGTAAAGTGGCATAAGCTACAGAGAAGGCTACAACAGAGGCAAGTAAAGTGGCTGATGGGAAAACTCAGAGAAGTTGAGTTGGAAGTGGAAGTTTCCATTTTTGAACTAGAACAGGGTGAAGTTATGGGTGAAGATGAAGAATGGAGATCAGTGAACTATATTGGGATAGTTCAGAGCAGCATATTGAAGTGTTGCCAAAGGAAGAAGAGACTTTGAGGCCTTATGTTTTTAATTATAATGATTGTTTTGTAAGTGCAAGTTTTGTAGTGGATTGGCAGCCTTATGAAGCTATCATGAAACATGATAAAAATTACTAGAGTTCATAGGAGAACTTGGATCAACATATTGATGTACTGCCAGAGGATGAAGAGCACCTTTTAGAGGATAAGTATTCTAGAGTAGAGTATCATGAAGAATGACTCTTGAGTGAGAAAAATATCGAATTATTGCAACATAAATAAATTATTGATGAATTGATATTTTGGACTTTTATAAAAACATGAACAATTTCTTATGGAAGAAGGAGATGAAGATCAACTTGAAAAGCTGGTATGTGAAATGTTAGTTAAGGCTTTTGAGCCGTACATTTTTCAAACTGACAATTGTTGTGTGAATACAGGGATCATAAGTGTTGAACAGGAACTTATTTTTGTGGAGATGAATGAGACATAATTGTCTATGGAAAGAAGTTTGATTGAGTCATTGGGCAATAGTGACCATGTAAAGGATGAAGCTGTAAATGAAGAGAATTGTGGTAAAAAACTTGCTAAATGTAAGGAGAAAATTGAATTGTTGGAGAGGTTGCTAGGAGGAAATGGAAATAGGAAGGAAGTGGTTACATCAATACTTAACAGTAGCAAAGGGTCTTTAAAAGAAATGGAGACAAAAGAGTGTTTTGATTCATAAACCAATAGTTTGTTTGCAGGAACAATGCATAGAATGAATGAGTGTGATGCTGCGATCGAAGAAATTGAACAAAAGTTATTTGTGGATGAAATGGAAGTTCAAAAGCAACAAGAGGGTAAGGATTTAAGGGTGGCAGTAAGGAACCAACAACTACAAAGTGAAAGTAACTACCAAAATATTAAAGGAAAATTTAAAGAAGAGACTATGTTAGATGAAAACATAGTAAAGGATCATAATTCCATCATGATGATAGGCGCAATGGAGATATCTAGGGAAACTATTGAGACAGTCAATACAGAAGAAGGACTAAACTCTCATCAAAGGATTAGTGAATTGGAGACAAAATTGGAGCTATTGGAGAAATGGCTGAAAGCACTAGTAGGGAAGAAATAACCTGATAAAGCTTGCAAAGGATATGCAAGAGAGGAAGAGGAAAGAGTCCATCAAAGAAGTGAGCTGGACATAGAAATTGAATTGATGATGGCTTTGATGAGAAAAGTGTCTCAAAGGGAGAAGACAACAGAAAGAAAGCAAAGCAACATCAAGAAAAAGACAACAGCAGACTGTGAGAGCATATCTAGTTGGGAAAGGTAGCATAAAGTGTGGACACCCAGAGAACAACAACAAACAACAACAATAACCAAGGACAAACTACAGAACAAAGTATGGGATCCAGGAGGACACAAATAAGAAGCACATGATTAGGAGGTCATGATTATTTTCAACCTTGAGAGTCTGATGCAGGAGCATTCAGCTCAATAATATCATTGTATCTTAGTAGACATAGGGGGTCTTGTGTTTTCAAGGAAGTTGGTTTCCTATGTTTTGAATTAATGTAATTATTAAGGTTATGAGAAACTTTAATTAGATAAGCTAGAATGGCGATTTAATTAAGTATAGTGAGGCATATTAGTAAATATTCTTGGATGTAGGAGAACATGAGAGAATCAAGATAGTTGAGAGATTGAGAGATTTGAGAATTAATTATAAATCTTAGATTAGGAGCTAGTTCATGATTTTGTGGATTAAAGGGGATCCTTAGAGATAAGGGAGAGATTTTAGGGTTTTGTTGAGAAGATTATGGTTCTAAACTAGGAATTGGTTGTAGAATCCTTTTGTATAAATGTAAGCCTAAAAGGCATAGTCAGGGGTTAGCTAGTTAGTTAGGAGTTAGAGTTTGAAGAGTTTGATTGTAAGCCTATAGGAAGATTGTGAAACAGAGGCCAATAATATTGGAAATCAGGCCTAAGAGAAGAAACTGTGTAATACCTGTTTATTAAAACAAACAACTCAATTCTAAGTTTATGTGTATGTATGGAGTAATTTAATTGTAATCTATGTGTGAACTAGAAGTAAGTTCTATGTAACAAAAGTTGCATGTGTAGAATCAGAGGCGAAATACAGAGAAGAATAACAAAGAGGTGTTATGGCTTTATACACACCGACAGTACAGGAGGAAGCCCTTAATGTTACAGTGAAGGTGAAGGAAGGATAAAGGCATGAGTGGAGCTAATTTAAGGAGAGAGTTATGTGGCAGAAGAGTGAAGGACCAGAACCCTGAAGAAAGCATAACCACAGAGGAACGTTGAAGAACAACATAAAAATGAAGGAGAAGGGTGAAGAATTGAGGTAATGACGTATAGGAGTCATTGGATCTAAAGATCAGCGAACGAGGCTGAAGGTGATGGACAACCAAGATTAAGTCATACAACATAAGAGAAAGAAATGAACGGTGGAGATTAAATCTAATTACTTGCAGAAGGTGAAAGTTGAGAATCAATTTGGACCATCAGATCGATAGATTTGGTATATCGACGGTGAAAAACAACTGCGCAGGGAATAGGAGTGTACGGGTGCCTTGATTCCGGTTGAAGGCCTACAAGTGATCTTAACCATCGATCATAAAAGTCAGTGCTTACGTCACAGTCAACTATGGTACTAGGCCTGTAATTAACCTGCGTGCTAGTTGAAGGGTAGCAGACCGTAGGATTTGAGTGCCTCCATCATCCAACGGATATGGGGTCATAAAGAGATCGAGCTATAACTTCAAGGGTGGACCCAAACATTTATAGGTTAAGGTTTATAATCCTTATTGGCCCCAAAAGGCCAGTTAAGTGTCGCGCAAGTTCTCGATGAAATATCACCAAGCAAATCTATTGATCGGGGAAGACTTCAACCGTCTAATTAAAGGTAAGATCGACGATGGAGATTGAGCAATAAGGCATGGGTAGAGCAGACCCAAGGAGGTTATAGGCATGATTTTATTTTATTTGAAGTTTGGTTGTGTTATCGCATATCGCATGTAAGAGACAATGAAGTCACATGTTGGTGTGATGCGATATATTGACAGGCGTTGATCTGGTGGATGAAATCAATGGTGGAAAAGGGTAATTGCATATAGCAAATCGGGAGTTTTGAATGCACATTCCATTGAGTCCTTTGAAACTCCGCTATTGTGATATATGATCAGCTGGCATGTAGAGTGGGGTTTAGCTAATATGCACAGTTAAAGAATTAACCAAGAGTTGTTATTAAGGTTGAAGGGTTGAGTTATAAGGTTCCACATCAAAGGATTAACTAAGGGTGAGACTAGTGTTAGTTATTAACTCGTTCCACTTGAGATTGATTAAGGGGCCTTAAACCTTAATCTATGAAGGTTTGACTAGACAAGTCATTGAAATTCTTGGGATAGATGAAATTCTGCATTTTATATGCATACTGTGGGTATTGCAAGGTTTTCCTGCGTCATTTTGGTATCAGAGCAGAGTTGTGGCTAAAAAATTTGATATTAAAGTAGCACAAAGAAATTCTCCATGAAAATTTCCTTGAAAAGAATTTAGAACAGGGTTATGTTTTGAAGGTGTTTATACAGGCGAATGGTGATGAAAGCAGGTAAGAGGAGATTAGATTTTAATTTGACAAATAGTAAGAACACATAGATAAAGTACAATAGAATTTTGGGAGAATTGCAAATGCAAGGGAACATAGGACAATCCATTCAAAGTGCAGGTGAATGGTAGAACAAGATCATGTAGAAGTCTTGAAGGTGATATGGTATGTTTTTCTTTTGATTTGATTTGAAGATTGGAGAGTGTGTGGTCTTTATATTGATATATAGGTAACATCAAAACAAGGTGAGAATATTGCAGCAACCTAGAGCAAGGAGTGCTCAACTGGTTCTAGAGGAAAGAACCTGAGAGATGCTAAAAGATTGAGCTCAGAGGAGAGAAGCTTAGTAAGTCATATGTAGCAATAAGGAAACTTGTTACTGCAGATGTATTGTTGCAACTCACAAGAAGATCATAAGTGAAATTCCATAGAGGATGTGGGTAGAATTGCTAAGTAATGAAGGAAGCTGATAATACTTTCTAAGTGAAAGAAGAAGTGGTCAGAACCAAATATTTCATTGTGGTTGAAATAGAAGAGGACAGTTGTGTTCTTAGAATATGCAGATGATTTGGAGCCTAAAGGAGCAGAGAGAAGTGCTCAAAAGAGATTCCAGAGATAGAGAACCAAGGGCTTGCCAAAATGCCAAGTACAGAGGAAAGCTTGGTGAGGTAAGTGGCAGTAGGGAGGACTTGCTATTGCAGAGGCTTTAATGCAGCTCATAGAGAATGAGTGAGGAAATCATAGAGATGGAGGAGAAAATGACTGATGATATTCATAGCAGAGGTTCTGAGGAGGACCACATTAGAAGAAAAGTGAAAAAGGAGGATGCCAAGGAAAATGGCAAGATAATGAGTCAAGAGGAATTTGACAAGGAAATTACAAATATGAAAGAAGAACTCGAGAATACTGGAGGAAAACCAGAGACAATGTTGGGTCTTGAGGAAAAAGACAGTAAAGTGGCATAAGCTACAAAGAAGGCTACAACAGAGGCAAGTAAAATGGTTGATGGGAAAACTCAGAGAAGCTAAGGTGGAAATGGAAGTTTCCATTCATAAACGAGAACAGGGTGAAGTTCTGGGTGAAGATGAAGAATGGAGATCAGTGAACTATTGGGATAGTTTAGATCATCATATTGAACTGTTTCCAAAGGAAGAAGAGACACTGAGGCCTTATGTTTTTAATTATGATGATTTTTTTGTGAGTGCAAGTTTTGTAACGGATTGGCAGCCTTATGAAGATGTCATGAAACTTGATAAAAATTACCAGAGTTTAGAGGAGAACTTGGATCAGCATATCGATGTACTGCGAGAGGATGAAGAGCACCTTTAAGAGGATAAGTATTCTAGAGTAGAATATGATGAAGAATGACTCTTGAATGAGGAAAATATTGAATTGTTGCAGCAAAAAAGAATTATTAATGAATTGATATTTGGGACTGTTATAAAATAAGGACAATTCCTTGTGGTAGAAGGAGATGAAGATCAGCCTGAAAAGCTGGTATGTAAAATGTTAGTTGAGGCTGTTGAGCCATACATTTTTCAAACTCACAATTGTTGTGTGAATATAGAGATTATAAGTGTTGAACAAGAACTTATTTTTGTGAAAATGAATGAGACAAAATTGTCTATGGAAGGCAGTCTGATCGAGTTGTTGGGCAATAGTGACCATGTAAAGGATGAAGCTAGAAATGAAGAGAATTGTGATAAGACAATTGCTAAATGTAAGGAAGAAATTGAATTGCTAGAGAGGTTGCTAGGAGGAAATGGAAATAGGAAGGAAGTGGTTACATCAGTACTTAATAGTAGTAGAGGTTCTTTAAAAGACATGGAGATATAAGAGTGTTTTGATTCACAAACCAATAATTTGTTTGCAGGAACAATGATTAGAATGAATGAGTGTGGTGTTGTGATCAAAGAAATTGAACAAAAGTTATTTAGGGATGAAATGGAAGTTCAGAATCAACAAGAGGGTAAGGATGTAAGGGTGGCAGTAAGGAACCAACAACTACAAAGTGAAGGTGGCCAACGAAAGGTTAAAGGAAAATTTAAAGAAGAGACTATGTTAGCTGAAAACATAGTAAAGGATCATCATTCCATCATGATGATAAGCACAATGGAGATATCTAGGGAAATTGTTGAGACAATCAATAAAGAAGAAGGACTAAACTCTCATCAAAGGATTAGTGAATGGGAGACAGAATTGGAGCTACTAGAGAAATGGCTACAAGAACCAGTAGGGAAGAAAGAACCTGATAAAGATTGCGAAGGATGTGTAAGATAGGAAGAGGAAAGAGTCCAACAAAGAAGTGAGTTGGACATAGAAATTGAAGTGATGATGGATTTGATGAGAAAAGTGTCTCAAAGGGAGAAGATAATAGAAAGGAATCAAAGCAGCAACAAGAAAAAGACAGCAACAAACTGTGAGAGCATAGCTAGTGGGGAAATGCAGCATAAAGTGTGGAGACCTAGAGAACAACAAAAAACAACAACAAAAACCAAGGACAGACTACAGAACAAAGTATGTGATCCAAGAGGACACAAATCAGAATCACATGATTAGGAGATCATCATTATTTTCAACCTTGAGAGTCTGATGTAGGAACATTTAGCTCAATAATATCATTGTATCTTAGTAGACATAGGGGGTCTTGGGTTTTCAAGGAAGTTGGTTTCCTATGTTTTGAATTAATGTAAATATTAAGGTTTTGAGTGATTTTAATGAGAGAAGCTAGAATACGGATTTAATTAAGTATAGTAAAGCATATTAGTAAATATTCTCGAATGTAAGAGAACATGAGAGAATCAGGATAGTTGAGAGATTGAGAGATTTGAGAATTAATTGTAAATATTAGATTAGGAGCCAGATCATGATTTTGTGGATTAAAGAGGATCCTTAGAGATAATGGAGATATTTTAGGGTTTTGTTGAGAATATTATGGATCTAAACCAAGAATTGGTTGTAGAATCCTTTTGTATAAATGTAAGCCTAAAAGGCATAATCAAGGGTTAGCTAGTTAGTTAAGAGTTAGAGTGTGAAGGGTTTGATTGTAAGCCTATGGGCAGATTGTGAAACAGAGGCCATTGATATTGGAAATCATGCCTGAGAGAAGAAAATGTTTAAATACCTATTTATTAATACAAACAACTCAATTCTGAGTTTATGTGTGTGTATGGAGTAATTTAATTGTAATCATGGTGTGAACTAGAAGTAAGTTCTATGTAATAGAAGTTGCATGTGAAAAATAAGAGGCGAAATACAGAGAAGAATAACATAGAGCTATTACGGATTTGTACACATCGATAGTATAGGAGGAATCCCTTAATTTTATGGTGAAGGTGAAGGAATCATAAAGGCACGAGCGGAGCTAAGTTAAGGAGAGAGTTATGTGGCAAAACAATGAAGGACCAGAACCCTAAAGAAAATGAAGCCATAGAGGAAAATTGAAGAATGACATAAAAACAAAGTAAGGAGAAGTGTGAAGAAGTGAGATAATGACGTATAGGAGTCATTGGATCTAAAGATCAACAAATGAGGCTGAAGGCAATGGACAACCAAGGTTAATTCATACAACATAAGAGAAAGAAATGAACGGCAGAGATTAAATCAAAGTACTTGCAAAAGGTGAAAGGTGAGAATCGATCTAGACCATTATATCAACAGATCTGGTAGATCGACGATGAACAACAACTACACTAGGAATAGGAGTGTTCAGGTGCCTTGATCACGGTTGAAGGCCTGCAAGTGATCTTAGTCATTAATCGCAAAAGTCAATGCTTATGTCATAGTAAACTAGGGTACTAGGCCTATAATTAACCTATGTACTAGTTGAAGGGCCGTAGACCGTAGGATTTGAGGGCCTCCATCATCCAACGGATATCGGGCTGTAAAGAGATCAAAATTTAACTTCAAGGGTGGACATGAACATTTATAGGTTAAGCTTTATAATCCTTATCAACTCCAAAAGGCCAGTTAAGTTTTGCGCAAGTTCTTAATGTGATATCACTACAAACCATCAGATCAAATGGGTTTCGATCTACAACACAAGATCATCGAGCAACTCTGTTGATTGGGGAAGACTTCAACCATCAGATTAAAGGTAAGATAGACGATGGAGATTGAGCGATAAGGCTTGGGCAGAGCGGACCCGAGAAGGTTATAGGTGTGGTTTTATTTTATTTGAAGTCCAGTTGTGTTATCACAAAGCACATGCGAGAGGTGATGAATTCGCATGTTGGTGTCATGCGATATTGCGACAGTTGTTGATTTGGTGGACGAAATCGATGGTGGAAAATGGAAATCGCATATCACAAATCAGGAGTTTTGAATGCACATTCCATTGAGTCCTTTGAAACTCCGCAATTGCGATATATGATGAGATGGAATGTAGAGTGGGGTTTAGCTAATATGCATGGTTAAAGAATTAAACAAGAGTTGTTATAAAGGTTGAAGGGTTGAGTTATAAGGTTCCACATCAAAGGATTAACTAAGGGTAAGACTAGGGTTAGTTATTAACTCGTTCTACATGAGATTGATTAAGGGGCCTTAAACCTTAATCTATGAAGGTTTAACTAAATAGGCCATTGAAATTCTCGGGATAGATTAAATTCTGCTTTTTATATGCATACTGTGGGTATTGCAGGTTTTTCCTGCGTCATTTTGGTATCAGAGTAGAGTTGTGGCTGAAACATTTGATATTAAAGTAGCACGATGAAATTCTACGTGAAAATTTATTTGAAAATAATTTAGAACAGGGTTATGTTTTGAAGGTGTGTATGCAGGCGAATGGTGATGAAAGTAGGCAAGAGGAGATCAGATTTTAATCTGGAAAATAGTAAGCACACAGAGATAAAGTACATAAGAATATTGGGAGAATTGCATATGCAAGGGAATAGAGGACAATCCATTCAAAGTGTAGATGAATGGTAGAACAAGATCGTGTAGAAGTCTTGAAGGCTAGATGGTATGTTTGTATTTTGATTTAATTTGAATATTGGAGAGTGTGTGGTCTTTATATTGATATATAGGTAACAACAAAAGAAGGTGAGAAGATTCCAACGACCTAGAGCAAGTAGTGCTCAATTGGTTCCAGAGGAAAGAACCTGAGAGATGGTAAAAGACTGAGCTAAGAGCAGAGAAGCTTAGTAAGGTATATGTAGAAAGAAGAATGCTTGTTACTTAGAGGTATTATTGCGACTCAAAAGAAGATCATAATGGAAATTCCACAGAGGATGTCGGTAGAATTTCTAAGTAATGAAGGAAGATGATAATACTTTCTAAGTGAAAGAAGAAGTGGTCAGAACCAAGTATTTCATTTGTGGTTGAAATACAAGAGGACAGTTGTGTTCTTAGAAGATGCAGATGAGTTGAAGCCTAAAGGAGTAGAGTGAAGTGCTCAAAAGAGGTTCCAGAGTTAGAGAAACAAGAGCTTGCCAAAAGACCAAGTACATAGGAAATCTTGTTGAGGTAAGTGGAAGTAGGGAGGACTTGTTGTTGCAGAGGCTTTAATGCAGCTCATAGGGAATGAATGAGGAGCTCATAGAGATGGAGGAGAAAATTACTACTGATAGTCAGAGTAGAGGTTCTGAGGAAGACCACAATAGAAGAAAATTGAAGGAGTATGCCAAAGCAAATGGCAAGAGAATGAGTCAAGAGGAACTTGACAAGGAAATTACAGAGATGAAAGAACAACTCATTGCATTATGGAGAATACTAGAGGAAAACCAGAGACAAGGTTAGGTCTTGAGGAAAAAGGAAGTAAAGTGGTATAAGCTACAGAGAAGGCTGCAACAGAGGCAAGTAAAGTGGCTGATGGGAAAACTCAGAGAAGCTGAGTTGGAATTGGAAGTTTCCATTTGTAAACCAGAACAGGGTGATGTTCTGGGTGAAGATGAAGAATGGAGATCAGTGAACTATTGGGATAGTTCAAGGCAGCATATTGAAATGTTGCCAAAGAAAGATGAGACACTGAGTTCTTATGTTTTTAATTATAATGATTGTTTTGTGAGTGCAGGTTTTGTATCGGATTTGTAGCCTTATGAAGCTATCATGAAACTTAATAAAATTGCCAGAGTTCAGAGGAGAACTTGGATTAGCATATTGATGTACTACCAAAGGATGAAGAGCACATTTTAGAGGGTAAGTATTCTAAAGCAGAGTATGATTAAGAATGCCTCTTAAATGAGGAAAATATTGAATTGTTGCAGCGGAAAGGAATTATTGATGAATTTATATTTGGGACTATTATAAAACAAGGACAATTCCTTGTGGAAGAAGGAGATGAAGATCAACCTAAAAGGCTGGTATGTGAAACATTAGTTGAGGTTGATTAGTTGTACATTTTTCAAACTAACAATTGTTGTGTGAATACAGGGATTATAAGTGTTGAACAGGAACTTATTTCTGTGAAGATGAATGAAACAGAATTGTCTATGGAAGGTAGTCTGATTGAGTCATTGGGCAATAGTGACCATGTAAAGGATGAAGTTGGAAATGAACAGCATTGTGATAAGACACTTGCTAAATGTAAGGAGGAAATTGAATTGGTGGAGAGGTTGCTAGGAGGAAATGGAAATAGGAAAGAAGTGGTTACAACAGTACTTAACAGTAGCAGAGAGCCTTTAAAAGACATGGAGACAAAAGAGTGCTTCAATTCACAAACCAATAGTTTGTTTGTAGGAACAATGCAATGAATCAATGAGTGTGATGTTGTGATTAAAGAAATTGAATGAAAGTTATTTGGAGATGAAATGGAAGTTTAGAAGCAACAAGAGGGTAAGGATGTAACGGTGGCAGTATGGAACCAACAGCTACAAAGTGAAAGTAACCAACAAAAGATTAAAGGAAAATTTAAAGAAGAGACTATGTTAGCTAAAAACATAGTAAAGGATCATCATTCCATCATGATGATAGGCATAGTGGAGATAACTAGGGAAACCATTGAGACAGTTAATAAAGAAGAATGACTAAACTCTCATCAAAGGATCAGTGAAGGGGAGACAAAATTGGAGCTACCGGAGAAATGGTTGAAAGCACCAGTAGGGATGAAAGAACCTGATAAGGATTGCAAAGGATATGCAAGAGAGGAAGAGGAAAGAGTCTAGCAAAGAAGTCAGTTGGACATAGCAATTGAATTGATGATGGATTTGATGAGAAAAGTATCTTAAAGGGAAAAGAAAACAAAAAGAAAGAAAAGAAGCAACAAGAAAAATATAGAAGGACACTGTGAGAGCATATCTAGTGGAGAAATGCAACATAAAGTGTGGAGACCTGGAGAAAAACAACAAACAACAACAACAACCAAGGACAGACTACAGAACAAAGTATGGGATCCAGGAGGACACAAATCAGAAGCACATGAAAAGGAGATCATGATTGTTTTCAACCTTGAGAATCTGATGCAGGAGCATTCAACTCAATAATATCATTGTATCCTAGTATACATAGGGGGTCTTATGTTTTCAAGGAATTTGGTTTCCTATGTTTTGAATTAATGTAATTATTAAGGTCTTGAGTGATTTTAATGAGAGAATCTAGCATAGTGATAATTAAGTATAGTGAGGCATATTAGTAAATATTCTCGAATGTAGGAGAACATGGGAGAATCAGGATAGTTGAGAGATTGAAAGATTTCAGAATTAATTGTAAATCTTAGATTAAGAGCTACTTCGTGATTTTGTGGATCAAAGAGGATCCTTAGAGATAAGGAAGAGATTTTAGGGTTTTGTTGAGAAGATTATGGATCTAAACCAGGAATTGGTTGCATAATCCTTTTGTATAAATGTAAGCCTAAAAGGCATAGTAAGGGGTTAGCTAGTTAGTTAGGAGTTAGAGTGTGAAGAGTTTCATTATAAGCCTACAGGCAGATTGTGAAACAGAGACCACTGATATTGGAAATCAAGCCTGAGAGAAGAAACTGTGTAAGTACCTAGTTATTAATACAAACAACTAATTTTGAGTTTATGTGTTTGTGTGTGGAGTAATTTAACTATAATCTATGTGTGAACTAGAAGTAAGTTCTATTTAACAGAAGTTGCATGTGTAGAATCAGAGGCAAAATACAGAGAAGAATAATAGAGCAGTGTTACAGCTTTGTAGACATCGACAGTACAGGTGGAAGCCCTTAATGTTACAATGAAGGTGAAGGAAGCATAAAGGTGCAAGAGGAGCTAAGTGAAGGAGAGAGTTATGTGGTAGAATAGTGAAGGACTAGAACCCTAAAGAAAGCAAAACCAGAGAGGAACATTGAAGAACGTCACAAAATGAAGTAAGGAGAAGGGAGAAGAACTGAGGTAACGATGTATAGGAGGTGTTGGATCTAAATATCAATAAACGAGGCTAAAGGCAATGGAAAACCAATATTAAGTCGTACAACATAAGAGAAATAAGTGAACCATGGAGATTAAATCCAAGTACTTGCGGAAGGTAAAAGGTGGGAATCAATCTGGACTATCAGATCGACAAGTCTGGTATATCGACAGTGAACAAAAACTACGTAGGGAATAGGAGTGTACGCGTTCCTTGATCATGGTTGAAGGCCCACAAGTGATCTTATCCATCGATTACAAAATTCAATGCTTACATCATAGTCAACTACGGTACTAGGCTTGTAATTAACCCGTGTGCTATTTGAAGGGATGTAGACCGTAGGATTGAGGGCCTCCGTCATCCAACAGATATCGAGCTGTAAAGAGATCAAACTTTAACTTCAAGGGAAGACCCGAACATTTATAGGTTAAGGTTTATAATCCTTATCGGCCTCGAAAGTCTGGTTAAGTGTTTCACATGTTCCTGATGCGATATCACTACAGATTGTCAGATCAAATGGGTTTTGATCTATGGCAGAAGATCACTAAGCAACTTTGTTTATCAGGGAAGACTTCAACTGTCAGATTAAAGGTAAGATTGACTATGGAGACTGAGAGATAAGGCTTGGGCAGAGCAGACCTGAGAAGGTTATAGGCACTATTTTATTTTATTTGAAGGTCGGTTGTGTTATTGTTAAGGGATAAATCCCCCTAGGGTCTTGGGTTGATACCCTAGAAGATTGGAGGTTCTCTATATAGAGAAACACACATTCCATACAGCCATAATGCTAATATAAGCAAACTATACAATAAGGGGCACACTTGAGGTCCTATGTTTGAGAAGAGCCTTCCAGGGTCCAAACCCTTCTTGGATTTCCTTTTGCTCCTTCAACCTGCAAAACAATCAATTCTAGAAAGTAAAGCAGTATATGGACTAAAAATTATAAAGAAATCATCTTCATATTATATTGAAAGGTAGTTAGTTATGAAATTAAACAACCGTTCGTATATGAATCATAACATGGATATCATAAACATGAAGAAGATTTATATTGTTGGGTTGTGTTATATTCTTTCCACGACTAACCCACGTAGTGAACCGGGGGGTTAGAGGGGGGGTGGAGCCCCCCCTTCGTTGCGCTGATTGGGCAGCGGGGGGGCGATAGCCCCCCCTGTCCGGGGAGTTTGAGGGGGGTGGGTAGCCCCCCTCTACGGGGTTCGGGGCAGTGCCCTGAGAATTTTTTTTTTGGACCCTATATTAGGTTGGGCGAACCTACCTATGGTTTTCGTTCCATGGTATTGGATGCTTCGGCATGTATAAATATGTATTGTAACATTGAAAGGAATATAATGAAAAATCAAGCTGGTAGTCTCGGTTTTGAGATCCAGTGGGAAATCTCTGGTATATGTGTTTTATGTGTTATGCTCTCGCTTTTTTATTTTCTTGTGATTTAGAATTCGTATGCAGGTAATTTCTGTACGGGGTTAAAACCTACATTTGGTATCAGAGTTGTTTTGGCTTCAAGGGGATGCCTTTGTTGCTGAGGGGTTTCACTCGGGCCTGTGGTAGACCCTGTTCAGTGGTAGATCTGCGAGATCGATTCTGGTGGTGAAAGAAGATGGCGAGCAGTGGAAAGATAGAGATTGAGAAGTTCAATGGTCAGAGTTTTGAGTTGTGGAAACTCAAGATGG